>JAWRYS010001704.1:0-123102 GCA_034769895.1 Magicicada septendecula
GTAATGAATCGATGACTAAACATTGTTACCGAGTTAAGATGACTCGTGGTGATCACTTTGTAGATGAGTACTAGACTGCCGTTTTTCTGTTCTGAGATCTACCAAGTAAACTCTCCTCCCGCCTACCTCTGCTGAATCTTCCATCTGCTTGGATACTCTTATTGGTTCTTTAGCCAGTGTGACAAATTGTATATTCATCATTGGTTTTTGAGTATCTCTGCTTTACACGTGATTCTCTTGTCGAACTACCATTCGTCCTGATTGTTCCTACAGCTGTTTCTCTATTTACTAGGAATCTCATTCAAGCACTCCAGAATTCGTGAGTTTCACTTTCCCCTTGTAAATCAGGCGACATTTCTTTGTCTCTCGTGGCCGTCTCCTAGTGTCCAATTTCTGTTACGCCTTTGACATAGATACAATACTGGTATTGTTCGATCTGCTGCACCATTGTTTATCTTCAAGTTGCACTCTGGCTTTGTTTTGAGTCTGGAACGAATCTTCCTTTGTAATCACGACTTTCGTCAAATTTCTACGTTGCAATTGTTCTGGCATCTAATGTTGTACCGTATCGAATTGACAAACTCTTTGCTTTCAGTCTGTGTCAAAGTTTTTTAAAAAGGGTAGATTGGTTTATTGGGGGTTATGCCTTTCTTCACTCAGAGCAGCTGCCTGATGCGAAATACAACGTCTCACATACATCTAGTAAGTGTCACTCTTTTGTCACACAATTAACTTTACAGCCGTAACACATCAAGCTGTCTGTAGGTTACAATGCCAAAAGGACAGTCTTACAAACTTTCCCTTCACACACCCTCACATACTTCTTTGTCAAATATAACTGCTAGTACACATTATTTTTAGCTATTATTTACTACTTGTACAATTTTATAAATATTTTCAAAAATAAACGTTACATTGTCCTTAAATTTTTATTAATTGATGGCGTGTAACAAAATCAAATAATAAAATTTGTGCCCTTTTTTTTAATTAATTATGTAAGTTTTAATTATGTAAATTTTAATTAATTAAGTATAAATATCTAATGAGTTACATTTATTGCTAGTGATGTAATCCCTTTAACGGGTTCGAGTACGTTCAACTTGGTTTGTTTACGTTCGAAACTGTCTACAGTGTACCCTTGTGTCTGGGCTGAGATTTATGACCTCTCCCATTCATCCCCTGTCACTCTCTCATTCACACCTTGTTACTTGGCAAAGGGTCCTACTAGCGGTTTCACTTTTTTCCGTTTGCTATTCTAACCTATACAATTGTTTACAATCCTACGCACTACCATCCATTCAGACCACTTATCTTCCTAACATATCATAATATAGAATTAACAACTATCTAATTCATTATGTACATCTGTTTACATATAATTATTCACCTAGATACTATTACTGTTCTTTCTTACTTTCTATTAGTTAAATATCCACTTATATATATTTTCATTTGTCAATAATTTTCTACTTGCAAATGCATACAACAACAACAAAAATTCATAATATCATATTAATTATCACTTAGTTCTTATCATTACTTTCATTGTTAGTCATTGTTCAATGTCTTTGTTTTGTTTTTCTTAGATATACTTTTATTCTTATACATAATATACAAAATATAAATCTTTACTCTGATATACATCGTCAGTTGATAACCTTACTTCGAGTATTACTTTAAAATTTTACAATTATTATACATAACTTTATTATATCATATTTATTATGAGTGCTACAATTTGCTTACTCACGTAACCGATCGTTACTAACGCATTATTTCCTTTTACTGCTCTTCTTGTCAGGTAATATATTGCTTTAGCTGTCGGACATTGAAATTTCCTCTTGTTCCTTTCTTCTCGTCCAAATATTCTAACGTATAAGTAGCTTTACTTATTTGCTTCGCAACCCTATATGGTCCTTCGTACAGGTCACAAAATTTCGCTATTATCTTATTCATTGCATCGGATATTGGACATGTTTTAACTAATACCAGGTCACCGATGGCGAATGTTGTTAGTTCTCTTTGGTTCATCTTATTTGCATGTCGCTCTCTCTTTTCTTTAATCCTTAAATAAATGTCTTCCGGCTTATAAGTAGTTGGTTCGGAAATCACACTTCTGTCAATAAATTTGGTCCACTCTCTGTTTGGTTTCTTTTCCAAAGTGTGCCTCGATTGGACTCATCTCAATGGTACTATGGTATGTCTCATTTAAACAAATTTCAATGGCTTGGATATACTTGGCCCAATTTGAGCGTTTCTCTTTGACAAATACTCGAAATAAGTTGCCTAATTGTCTGTTAGTTCTCTCGGCTATATTTGTACAAGGGTTCCGAATAGCGGTAAACTTCGGTTTAATTCCTAGTTCTCGTAAACTCCTTGTCCATATATTAGTAGTGAATTGGGTCCCATTATCAGTGACAATTGATAACGGTTTTCCCCATGACGCTATATATTGTTCGAGTCTATTTATGGTAGCACGAGTTGTAGCTCTTTTCAACGCATAAAGTTTGACGTACTTTGTGAAATTATCGATGATAACAAGAATGTATTTAACACCTCCAGTTGATGTAATTAGGGGTCCATAGTAGTCCATACTGATTAACTCCCCTTTCTTCTTTGGCAGCATCGGTATGGTTTCTCCTACATTATTCTTATGATGATCCTTACATCGCTGACATGTATCGCACTTAGTAATGATTTGATGTATCGTTTTGTTTATTCTGTCTCCAGTAAAGTACTCTCGAAAAAGTCTTTCGGTTTTTTGTATGCCGCAGTGTCCGTATACAACGTGTAATTCTTGAATTAAATTTTCTTTCATGTTATTCGGTACATATATTTTCCATGACTTCTTGTCTTGTCGGTATAGGATTTTTTTAACATATTGATATTTATTACTTAATTTAGAGTCTTCCTTACTTTCTAATTCACAAATAATTTTGTTCAATTTAGGATCTTGGCGCTGCAATTTCTCAATATTTTTTATATCCTTCATTATTTTCTTATCCAATTTCAAGGTAATACGATTAATTTCCATCTCTTCACTAAAACTGATATCACTGCTGTCCATAGCGTCCTCTGGGTTTCGGCTTAGTATGTCGGCTACAATATTTTCTTTGCCTTTACAATGCACAATGTCGAAATCGTATTCTTGGATGCTCAGTATCCAGCGGGTAATTCTAGCATTTGATAGGTGACATTTGTGTAGGAATGTGAGAGCTTTATTATCTGTTATGATTGTGAATCTATGTCCTAATAAGTATATCCGAAATTTCTTCAAACAATGTATGATACTCAGCAGTTCCTTCTCGGTTGTGTGATAGTTTAATTCAGCACCTTTGAAAGTTCTGCTAGTAAAAGCTACGACGGCGATGCGTCCTTCGTCATCATATTGAAACAATTGCCCTCCTAGTGCGTAGTTGCTGGCATCCGTTTGTAAATAATATTGCTTCTTGAGATCTGGGTGTTTTAAAATTACAGTATCTATAAAATAATTCTTTGACTAATTTAAATTGTCGGTCGTGCTGCTCCGTCCACTTGAAGTTGCGCTCCTTCTTTAACAATTGTATTAATAAAGATGTTGTTTCAGCATATCGACTGGTAAATCTGTTATAAAAATTTGTAAGTCCTAAAAACCCTTTTATTGCTTTTGATTTCTTTGACGTGGAAAATTTTGGATTGCCTTTACCTTGTCTGGCATAGGACTAAGGCCTTCTACTGATAAACAGTAACCAAGATAATTAACTTCTCTACGGAAAAACTGTGATTTTTTGAAGTTCACTGTGATGTTTGCTTCGTATAAATTGGTCAATAATAGATCTAAATGTGTGAGGTGTTCCTCCAGACTGTTAGATAGACACAGGCAGTCGTCTACATATATTATCGTAAATTTCTTCACTGCATCTGACAACACAGTATCCAATCCTCTCGTCAGGCTGGCCAGACTTGTCTTTAATCCAAAACGGTGTGACTGTGAAGCGGTAGGTCTTTCCTTTATATAGAAACCCGGTGAAGTCCCTGCATTCTCGCTTAAGTGGTACCTGCCAGAAGCTGGAGTGTAGATCGATCGAAGACATATTTTACTCCTCCGCAATTAGCAATGAGCTCGTTGATTGGTTGTGCCCCTTCGAAGTCAGGTATCATCACCTTGTTTAACTTCCTGGCGTCCAAACACAATCTTACGCTCTGGTCCTTTTTTATAACTGTCACCATGGGATTGATATATTGGCTGCTCGCTCGCTCGATCACTCCGTATCTTAACATTTTCTGGATCTCCTCTTCGACTTTGTCTTGATAGGCAATTGGTATAGGCCATCCCTTTTGGAAGAAGGGGGTGTTGTCCGTGATACGTAGTTCATGTTCATATCCATGAATTCGGCCTGGTTCTTCTCGGAATAGATTTCTATTTTTTCATTAATATTTTAGTTAATTTTTTTCTTCGTTTCTGTATTTATATTAGTTAACTCTTCGACAGCTTCTTGAAAGTTAATAGATTCCTCATCGGCCGTTTCTTTATCCAAAGCGATCTGATGTATATGTACAATTTCATTAGGATCCTCTACATTTTTCTTATAATTTCTATTTTTAATATGCATTACATTTTGCTGGAAATCTATAGTACACTCACCTTCCTTCAACATATTTATTCCTAGTATACAGTCTTTATTCAGTCCAGGGATGATAAAAAATACTAAGTCAAATTTATAATTATCAATCTCAGCTTCTAAAAGTACTTGTTTTCGTATTAATTTTGATTTATGTCCGAATGCACCTTTTATATTGGTATTCGATAAGTTTAATAGCTCGATTCTACCTAATTTATCTTTATTATGGTTGAACCACGTTTCGGCAATGCCGTTTAATTGACTCCCCGAATCAATTAGTGCAGTTACTTCTACATTATTTAATTTTATTTTTATTTCCGGACATTTATTGTACGGGAAATTAGTGGTTTCTTCTTCTTCATCCATTTTATCCAATTCTTCACGAATATCAATATAATCTAATGCTACGTCTAACTGGTTATTTATTTTTCTACTAGCCAAGTATTGTTGCCGCGACAGTGGGTTGGCTGGTCGTTTTTTGTACGTGATTCTTGTGAAGGGCCAAGTTGTTGACGCTCAATTGTTACTGTGTTGACAATGGGCTGTTTTGTTCCCCTATCCTCTGTACCAAACGTTTGTTTATTGCGCCACCCAGGTCTGTGACCCTCGTGTTCAGTCTCCACTTTCATACCCTTCGTTTTATGATAGCCATTGTTAATATGTCTTCCACCGTTGTCTGTTGTGGCTGCCGATACGATCCTCTCATTTCTCGTTGTTGAATGGTAGCAAACTCATTTAATAAGCTTTCAAATTGATCTACTTGTTGGACGCCTCTAGTTATGATGGCAACTTCTATTTCCTTACCATAGTGGCGTGCAAGTTTGCGAATTAGATGCTGGTCCGAGATTGGTGGGACAGTTGTCTGCACTGTAGAATTTTATTCTCGAGGTATTGCACCATAGTGAGTTTACCATTCGGATAATAACATCCGTACTCCAAGCTGTCCCGGATGTTTTCTTGAATTTGTTGACTCCAGAATTTCTTGGTAAACGCCTCCTCGAATTGTTCAAACGTATGTATTTGGGATTGTATGATTCTCCACCATACTGTTGCTTCACCCTCTAGATGCCTGCTAATCCACTTAATACCTCCGCTGGGGTAATATATTTCTTTAACCTCTTTTAATTCTTTTAGAAATTCCATGGGGTAGGCGTCTCGTCCGTTGTACCGTACCTCCTTTAACTGTTCTTGGTTAGCCACAATAGTATTTTGGTTGTTTACCATTGGTCTTGACTCCAACTCTGTTAATTTTCGTTTTAATTGCTCTTGATCTTCTTTCATCTCGTCGATGCGTCGACCCTTTTCTTCAGCTAATTTTCTTAATTGTTCTTCCATTTCTTCTTTGTTTACGGTAGAAATATTTCTGACTTCTTCTCGGACAACCTCTTTCGTTGTTTTTATTTCTCTTCTCACTTCCTGATTGATTCGATTTAAATTTTCACTTAAGTTTTTAGTAGTTTTTTGTATTTCACACTTAAATTTTTCACTTTGTTGCTGTACCACCTCGCCAAAATTATGCTCAGTCTTATTCAATTCTTCACGCCATGTTTTATTCACTATTTGAATATCACCAACTAATTTGTCATGCAACGTGTTCATATCGTTTTTTATCTCCTCTCTTAACTTAGTGTGCTTTACTGTAATATCCTTAATAGCTACTTCTAATTTATTCTGATTTACTTCAACTTTTTCTTCTAACTTCTTCTGATTTACTTTAACATCTTGAATGTCTTCTCGTATCTTCTTATTGTCTTCTTGTAATTTATTCAGACTTATTTCTAATTTATTCTGTAATTTCTTGTTATCTTCTTTCATCAATTCGTATAGCATTTGCAGCTCACTTTTTGGCTGTGGTCCTTCTGCCCTTATTTGCTCCTTCTCCGTCTGTGGTATTGTCGCACTTACTTGTTCAATTTCTGCGCGTGGTCCTTCTGCCCTTATATTTTCAATATCCGTTCTGATTTCTTCCCCCATCATTGCTATGACTTGAGGATCTCCCATTTGGTTATATATCTCCATCTCTTCGCTCTCCTTGGTGCTTGTGTTCCTTCTTCACTGGCCATTGTCGTATAAGGTGTTTCTTTTTCCATTTTGCGTGCCTTACTTCGCGTCAACATATACCGTATATATTCGAACCGTGACTAAGCAACTGTAGTTACAATTACTAGCCCTATGTTCTTAATGTCTACTCTATTTATTAATACTTTTATTTTATTTCTAATTCTCAGTTTAGTTAACTTATTTAACTCAATTCATTCATCTGCCTTTTTGACAAATCTAAATTTAGATTTTGCCCCACGTTGGGCGCCAAATATAAAGAATTCTTACTTGGGGTGGTTAAACAAGTAATAAATTAATAATTAAAAATCACTTACTGCCAAAATGTTTCAATTTCCGGGCGCCACCTCATATCTACAAGGATGTGGATATAAAGGATTCATTTTCCAAACACACAACAACAATATTATGTCTAATGCTTATTTAATTAATTAAGTTGTAGCAAATTACAAATATAACACTCTGTATGGATATTTCCTTAAGTAGAATCACTTCTCTTATCTTAACAATGAGTATCTCTGAATTCGCGATTAATTAACATTTAATAATATTCTAACACTTATAATTGTAAATTATAATCTACAATTGTATTTGGCAAATTTAGATTACTGTTTAAATATGATTTTTTAAGAATTTACTAATTGACGTTTTATTTCGCTTCAGTCGAATACAGAGCACCGAGAGGCAGTTCTCAAGGTTAATTAATTATTAGTGTGAGTTCTTTGACTTGAATGAATTGAGTTTATTGACTTAACTCTAAAGTACCATTAGTTTGAGAGCGTTGATTATTCATAGTTCATACTCTCGGTGACATCATGTGGTCCTCTGTGTTTAGTAGTTGCTGGTCTCCGTAGTCGTTGTAGATTACGTATCCCTTCGCGATCACTGCACCTCACGATCACTGTTTAATTATTGAAGAATTCTCGAACGGTTCACTTTTCACGGCACTCGTATTGTGTTGAATATGAGTGTCCTTAATTGATGTTGGTAAAGTTCATGTATAATGTTTTTTAAAGTAGTTGTTTAAATTGCTGATTTTATGTCTAATGTCTCTGTTGTAGAATATGCACTGAGTCTCTCTGTTGACGTGTTCTGTATTATATAAAAGCTGCTGTAATGTTTATAGTTTCTTGTGAATTATTTGTAATTGTAAAATGTCTGTTAATTGAATTTGTCTTCACTTAGTATTGTACTGTGTATCCGTATTCTCCGTCACTTTGTTTCAATTACGGTGAAGTTAATTAATTGTAAAGTCTGTTTTACATGTTGATTTCGCGTGATATTACTTTATACTAATAGTCTGTCGAACGCGATTAACTGTTCAACTCTCTTGCTATGAGTTTAGAATTTAGTGAGAATTATAACAAGTTTCGTACGATTTGTCGTATTCACTTCATTGTTCACTTTGAGAAATTGAATGTTCGCACTGAAGTAACCGTTCTCAAGACTCTAGATATGCGCACTTCTGAAATTGTGTAGAGCGCTTGTAGTTGTTCACGCTTATGTAATGAATCGATGACTAAACATTGTTACCGAGTTAAGATGACTCGTGGTGATCACTTTGTAGATGAGTACTAGACTGCCGTTTTTCTGTTCTGAGATCTACCAAGTAAACTCTCCTCCCGCCTACCTCTGCTGAATCTTCCATCTGCTTGGATACTCTTATTGGTTCTTTAGCCAGTGTGACAAATTGTATATTCATCATTGGTTTTTGAGTATCTCTGCTTTACACGTGATTCTCTTGTCGAACTACCATTCGTCCTGATTGTTCCTACAGCTGTTTTCTCTATTTACTAGGAATCTCATTCAAGCACTCCAGAATTCGTGAGTTTCACTTTCCCCTTGTAAATCAGGCGACATTTCTTTGTCTCTCGTGGCCGTCTCCTAGTGTCCAATTTCTGTTACGCTTTGACATAGATACAATACTGGTATTGTTCGATCTGCTGCACCATTGTTTATCTTCAAGTTGCACTCTGGCTTTGTTTTGAGTCTGGAACGAATCTTCCTTTGTAATCACGACTTTCGTCAAATTTCTACGTTGCAATTGTTCTGGCATCTAATGTTGTACCGTATCGAATTGACAAACTCTTTGCTTTCAGTCTGTGTCAAAGTTTTTTAAAAAGGGTAGATTGGTTTATTGGGGGTTATGCCTTTCTTCACTCAGAGCAGCTGCCTGATGCGAAATACAACGTCTCACATACATCTAGTAAGTGTCACTCTTTTGTCACACAATTAACTTTACAGCCGTAACACATCAAGCTGTCTGTAGGTTACAATGCCAAAAGGACAGTCTTACAAACTTTCCCTTCACACACCCTCACATACTTCTTTGTCAAATATAACTGCTAGTACACATTATTTTTAGCTATTATTTACTACTTGTACAATTTTATAAATATTTTCAAAAATAAACGTTACATTGTCCTTAAATTTTTATTAATTGATGGCGTGTAACAAAATCAAATAATAAAATTTGTGCCCTTTTTTTTAATTAATTATGTAAGTTTTAATTATGTAAATTTTAATTAATTAAGTATAAATATCTAATGAGTTACATTTATTGCTAGTGATGTAATCCCTTTAACGGGTTCGAGTACGTTCAACTTGGTTTGTTTACGTTCGAAACTGTCTACAGTGTACCCTTGTGTCTGGGCTGAGATTTATGACCTCTCCCATTCATCCCCTGTCACTCTCTCATTCACACCTTGTTACTTGGCAAAGGGTCCTACTAGCGGTTTCACTTTTTCCGTTTGCTATTCTAACCTATACAATTGTTTACAATCCTACGCACTACCATCCATTCAGACCACTTATCTTCCTAACATATCATAATATAGAATTAACAACTATCTAATTCATTATGTACATCTGTTTACATATAATTATTCACCTAGATACTATTACTGTTCTTTCTTACTTTCTATTAGTTAAATATCCACTTATATATATTTTCATTTGTCAATAATTTTCTACTTGCAAATGCATACAACAACAACAAAAATTCATAATATCATATTAATTATCACTTAGTTCTTATCATTACTTTCATTGTTAGTCATTGTTCAATGTCTTTGTTTTGTTTTTCTTAGATATACTTTTATTCTTATACATAATATACAAAATATAAATCTTTACTCTGATATACATCGTCAGTTGATAACCTTACTTCGAGTATTACTTTAAAATTTTACAATTATTATACATAACTTTATTATATCATGTTTATTATGAGTGCTACAATTTGCTTACTCACGTAACCGATCGTTACTAACGCATTATTTCCTTTTACTGCTCTTCTTGTCAGGTAATATATTGCTTTAGCTGTCGGACATTGAAATTTCCTCTTGTTCCTTTCTTCTCGTCCAAATATTCTAACGTATAAGTAGCTTTACTTATTTGCTTCGCAACCCTATATGGTCCTTCGTACAGGTCACAAAATTTCGCTATTATCTTATTCATTGCATCGGATATTGGACATGTTTTAACTAATACCAGGTCACCGATGGCGAATGTTGTTAGTTCTCTTTGGTTCATCTTATTTGCATGTCGCTCTCTCTTTTCTTTAATCCTTAAATAAATGTCTTCCGGCTTATAAGTAGTTGGTTCGGAAATCACACTTCTGTCAATAAATTTGGTCCACTCTCTGTTTGGTTTCTTTCCAAAGTGTGCCTCGATTGGACTCATCTCAATGGTACTATGGTATGTCTCATTTAAACAAATTTCAATGGCTTGGATATACTTGGCCCAATTTGAGCGTTTCTCTTTGACAAATACTCGAAATAAGTTGCCTAATTGTCTGTTAGTTCTCTCGGCTATATTTGTACAAGGGTTCCGAATAGCGGTAAACTTTGGTTTAATTCCTAGTTCTCGTAAACTCCTTGTCCATATATTAGTAGTGAATTGGGTCCCATTATCAGTGACAATTGATAACGGTTTTCCCCATGACGCTATATATTGTTCGAGTCTATTTATGGTAGCACGAGTTGTAGCTCTTTTCAACGCATAAAGTTTGACGTACTTTGTGAAATTATCGATGATAACAAGAATGTATTTAACACCTCCAGTTGATGTAATTAGGGGTCCATAGTAGTCCATACTGATTAACTCCCCTTTCTTCTTTGGCAGCATCGGTATGGTTTCTCCTACATTATTCTTATGATGATCCTTACATCGCTGACATGTATCGCACTTAGTAATGATTTGATGTATCGTTTTGTTTATTCTGTCTCCAGTAAAGTACTCTCGAAAAAGTCTTTCGGTTTTTTGTATGCCGCAGTGTCCGTATACAACGTGTAATTCTTGAATTAAATTTTCTTTCATGTTATTCGGTACATATATTTTCCATGACTTCTTGTCTTGTCGGTATAGGATTTTTTTAACATATTGATATTTATTACTTAATTTAGAGTCTTCCTTACTTTCTAATTCACAAATAATTTTGTTCAATTTAGGATCTTGGCGCTGCAATTTCTCAATATTTTTTATATCCTTCATTATTTTCTTATCCAATTTCAAGGTAATACGATTAATTTCCATCTCTTCACTAAAACTGATATCACTGCTGTCCATAGCGTCCTCTGGGTTTCGGCTTAGTATGTCGGCTACAATATTTTCTTTGCCTTTACAATGCACAATGTCGAAATCGTATTCTTGGATGCTCAGTATCCAGCGGGTAATTCTAGCATTTGATAGGTGACATTTGTGTAGGAATGTGAGAGCTTTATTATCTGTTATGATTGTGAATCTATGTCCTAATAAGTATATCCGAAATTTCTTCAAACAATGTATGATACTCAGCAGTTCCTTCTCGGTTGTGTGATAGTTTAATTCAGCACCTTTGAAAGTTCTGCTAGTAAAAGCTACGACGGCGATGCGTCCTTCGTCATCATATTGAAACAATTGCCCTCCTAGTGCGTAGTTGCTGGCATCCGTTTGTAAATAATATTGCTTCTTGAGATCTGGGTGTTTTAAAATTACAGTATCTATAAATAATTCTTTGACTAATTTAAATTGTCGGTCGTGCTGCTCCGTCCACTTGAAGTTGCGCTCCTTCTTTAACAATTGTATTAATAAAGATGTTGTTTCAGCATATCGACTGGTAAATCTGTTATAAAAATTTGTAAGTCCTAAAAACCCTTTTATTGCTTTTGATTTCTTTGACGTGGAAAATTTTGGATTGCCTTTACCTTGTCTGGCATAGGACTAAGGCCTTCTACTGATAAACAGTAACCAAGATAATTAACTTCTCTACGGAAAAACTGTGATTTTTTGAAGTTCACTGTGATGTTTGCTTCGTATAAATTGGTCAATAATAGATCTAAATGTGTGAGGTGTTCCTCCAGACTGTTAGATAGACACAGGCAGTCGTCTACATATATTATCGTAAATTTCTTCACTGCATCTGACAACACAGTATCCAATCCTCTCGTCAGGCTGGCCAGACTTGTCTTTAATCCAAACGGTGTGACTGTGAAGCGGTAGGTCTTTCCTTTATATAGAAACCCGGTGAAGTCCCTGCATTCTCGCTTAAGTGGTACCTGCCAGAAGCTGGAGTGTAGATCGATCGAAGACATATTTTACTCCTCCGCAATTAGCAATGAGCTCGTTGATTGGTTGTGCCCCTTCGAAGTCAGGTATCATCACCTTGTTTAACTTCCTGGCGTCCAAACACAATCTTACGCTCTGGTCCTTTTTTATAACTGTCACCATGGGATTGATATATTGGCTGCTCGCTCGCTCGATCACTCCGTATCTTAACATTTTCTGGATCTCCTCTTCGACTTTGTCTTGATAGGCAATTGGTATAGGCCATCCCTTTTGGAAGAAGGGGGTGTTGTCCGTGATACGTAGTTCATGTTCATATCCATGAATTCGGCCTGGTTCTTCTCGGAATAGATTTCTATTTTTCATTAATATTTTAGTTAATTTTTTCTTCGTTTCTGTATTTATATTAGTTAACTCTTCGACAGCTTCTTGAAAGTTAATAGATTCCTCATCGGCCGTTTCTTTATCCAAAGCGATCTGATGTATATGTACAATTTCATTAGGATCCTCTACATTTTTCTTATAATTTCTATTTTTAATATGCATTACATTTTGCTGGAAATCTATAGTACACTCACCTTCCTTCAACATATTTATTCCTAGTATACAGTCTTTATTCAGTCCAGGGATGATAAAAAATACTAAGTCAAATTTATAATTATCAATCTCAGCTTCTAAAAGTACTTGTTTTCGTATTAATTTTGATTTATGTCCGAATGCACCTTTTATATTGGTATTCGATAAGTTTAATAGCTCGATTCTACCTAATTTATCTTTATTATGGTTGAACCACGTTTCGGCAATGCCGTTTAATTGACTCCCCGAATCAATTAGTGCAGTTACTTCTACATTATTTAATTTTATTTTTATTTCCGGACATTTATTGTACGGGAAATTAGTGGTTTCTTCTTCTTCATCCATTTTATCCAATTCTTCACGAATATCAATATAATCTAATGCTACGTCTAACTGGTTATTTATTTTTCTACTAGCCAAGTATTGTTGCCGCGACAGTGGGTTGGCTGGTCGTTTTTTGTACGTGATTCTTGTGAAGGGCCAAGTTGTTGACGCTCAATTGTTACTGTGTTGACAATGGGCTGTTTTGTTCCCCTATCCTCTGTACCAAACGTTTGTTTATTGCGCCACCCAGGTCTGTGACCCTCGTGTTCAGTCTCCACTTTCATACCCTTCGTTTTATGATAGCCATTGTTAATATGTCTTCCACCGTTGTCTGTTGTGGCTGCCGATACGATCCTCTCATTTCTCGTTGTTGAATGGTAGCAAACTCATTTAATAAGCTTTCAAATTGATCTACTTGTTGGACGCCTCTAGTTATGATGGCAACTTCTATTTCCTTACCATAGTGGCGTGCAAGTTTGCGAATTAGATGCTGGTCCGAGATTGGTGGGACAGTTGTCTGCACTGTAGAATTTTATTCTCGAGGTATTGCACCATAGTGAGTTTACCATTCGGATAATAACATCCGTACTCCAAGCTGTCCCGGATGTTTTCTTGAATTTGTTGACTCCAGAATTTCTTGGTAAACGCCTCCTCGAATTGTTCAAACGTATGTATTTGGGATTGTATGATTCTCCACCATACTGTTGCTTCACCCTCTAGATGCCTGCTAATCCACTTAATACCTCCGCTGGGGTAATATATTTCTTTAACCTCTTTTAATTCTTTTAGAAATTCCATGGGGTAGGCGTCTCGTCCGTTGTACCGTACCTCCTTTAACTGTTCTTGGTTAGCCACAATAGTATTTTGGTTGTTTACCATTGGTCTTGACTCCAACTCTGTTAATTTTCGTTTTAATTGCTCTTGATCTTCTTTCATCTCGTCGATGCGTCGACCCTTTTCTTCAGCTAA
This sequence comes from Magicicada septendecula, assembly GCA_034769895.1. Taxonomy (NCBI): domain Eukaryota; kingdom Metazoa; phylum Arthropoda; class Insecta; order Hemiptera; family Cicadidae; genus Magicicada; species Magicicada septendecula. The sequence goes on from JAWRYS010001704.1 coordinate 14,073, forward strand.
TTTTCTTAATTGTTCTTCCATTTCTTCTTTGTTTACGGTAGAAATATTTCTGACTTCTTCTCGGACAACCTCTTTCGTTGTTTTTATTTCTCTTCTCACTTCCTGATTGATTCGATTTAAATTTTCACTTAAGTTTTTAGTAGTTTTTTGTATTTCACACTTAAATTTTTCACTTTGTTGCTGTACCACCTCGCCAAAATTATGCTCAGTCTTATTCAATTCTTCACGCCATGTTTTATTCACTATTTGAATATCACCAACTAATTTGTCATGCAACGTGTTCATATCGTTTTTTATCTCCTCTCTTAACTTAGTGTGCTTTACTGTAATATCCTTAATAGCTACTTCTAATTTATTCTGATTTACTTCAACTTTTTCTTCTAACTTCTTCTGATTTACTTTAACATCTTGAATGTCTTCTCGTATCTTCTTATTGTCTTCTTGTAATTTATTCAGACTTATTTCTAATTTATTCTGTAATTTCTTGTTATCTTCTTTCATCAATTCGTATAGCATTTGCAGCTCACTTTTTGGCTGTGGTCCTTCTGCCCTTATTTGCTCCTTCTCCGTCTGTGGTATTGTCGCACTTACTTGTTCAATTTCTGCGCGTGGTCCTTCTGCCCTTATATTTTCAATATCCGTTCTGATTTCTTCCCCCATCATTGCTATGACTTGAGGATCTCCCATTTGGTTATATATCTCCATCTCTTCGCTCTCCTTGGTGCTTGTGTTCCTTCTTCACTGGCCATTGTCGTATAAGGTGTTTCTTTTTCCATTTTGCGTGCCTTACTTCGCGTCAACATATACCGTATATATTCGAACCGTGACTAAGCAACTGTAGTTACAATTACTAGCCCTATGTTCTTAATGTCTACTCTATTTATTAATACTTTTATTTTATTTCTAATTCTCAGTTTAGTTAACTTATTTAACTCAATTCATTCATCTGCCTTTTTGACAAATCTAAATTTAGATTTTGCCCCACGTTGGGCGCCAAATATAAAGAATTCTTACTTGGGGTGGTTAAACAAGTAATAAATTAATAATTAAAAATCACTTACTGCCAAAATGTTTCAATTTCCCGGGCGCCACCTCATATCTACAAGGATGTGGATATAAAGGATTCATTTTCCAAACACACAACAACAATATTATGTCTAATGCTTATTTAATTAATTAAGTTGTAGCAAATTACAAATATAACACTCTGTATGGATATTTCCTTAAGTAGAATCACTTCTCTTATCTTAACAATGAGTATCTCTGAATTCGCGATTAATTAACATTTAATAATATTCTAACACTTATAATTGTAAATTATAATCTACAATTGTATTTGGCAAATTTAGATTACTGTTTAAATATGATTTTTTAAGAATTTACTAATTGACGTTTTATTTCGCTTCAGTCGAATACAGAGCACCGAGAGGCAGTTCTCAAGGTTAATTAATTATTAGTGTGAGTTCTTTGACTTGAATGAATTGAGTTTATTGACTTAACTCTAAAGTACCATTAGTTTGAGAGCGTTGATTATTCATAGTTCATACTCTCGGTGACATCATGTGGTCCTCTGTGTTTAGTAGTTGCTGGTCTCCGTAGTCGTTGTAGATTACGTATCCCTTCGCGATCACTGCACCTCACGATCACTGTTTAATTATTGAAGAATTCTCGAACGGTTCACTTTTCACGGCACTCGTATTGTGTTGAATATGAGTGTCCTTAATTGATGTTGGTAAAGTTCATGTATAATGTTTTTTAAAGTAGTTGTTTAAATTGCTGATTTTATGTCTAATGTCTCTGTTGTAGAATATGCACTGAGTCTCTCTGTTGACGTGTTCTGTATTATATAAAAGCTGCTGTAATGTTTATAGTTTCTTGTGAATTATTTGTAATTGTAAAATGTCTGTTAATTGAATTTGTCTTCACTTAGTATTGTACTGTGTATCCGTATTCTCCGTCACTTTGTTTCAATTACGGTGAAGTTAATTAATTGTAAAGTCTGTTTTACATGTTGATTTCGCGTGATATTACTTTATACTAATAGTCTGTCGAACGCGATTAACTGTTCAACTCTCTTGCTATGAGTTTAGAATTTAGTGAGAATTATAACAAGTTTCGTACGATTTGTCGTATTCACTTCATTGTTCACTTTGAGAAATTGAATGTTCGCACTGAAGTAACCGTTCTCAAGACTCTAGATATGCGCACTTCTGAAATTGTGTAGAGCGCTTGTAGTTGTTCACGCTTATGTAATGAATCGATGACTAAACATTGTTACCGAGTTAAGATGACTCGTGGTGATCACTTTGTAGATGAGTACTAGACTGCCGTTTTTCTGTTCTGAGATCTACCAAGTAAACTCTCCTCCCGCCTACCTCTGCTGAATCTTCCATCTGCTTGGATACTCTTATTGGTTCTTTAGCCAGTGTGACAAATTGTATATTCATCATTGGTTTTTGAGTATCTCTGCTTTACACGTGATTCTCTTGTCGAACTACCATTCGTCCTGATTGTTCCTACAGCTGTTTTCTCTATTTACTAGGAATCTCATTCAAGCACTCCAGAATTCGTGAGTTTCACTTTCCCCTTGTAAATCAGGCGACATTTCTTTGTCTCTCGTGGCCGTCTCCTAGTGTCCAATTTCTGTTACGCTTTGACATAGATACAATACTGGTATTGTTCGATCTGCTGCACCATTGTTTATCTTCAAGTTGCACTCTGGCTTTGTTTTGAGTCTGGAACGAATCTTCCTTTGTAATCACGACTTTCGTCAAATTTCTACGTTGCAATTGTTCTGGCATCTAATGTTGTACCGTATCGAATTGACAAACTCTTTGCTTTCAGTCTGTGTCAAAGTTTTTTAAAAAGGGTAGATTGGTTTATTGGGGGTTATGCCTTTCTTCACTCAGAGCAGCTGCCTGATGCGAAATACAACGTCTCACATACATCTAGTAAGTGTCACTCTTTTGTCACACAATTAACTTTACAGCCGTAACACATCAAGCTGTCTGTAGGTTACAATGCCAAAAGGACAGTCTTACAAACTTTCCCTTCACACACCCTCACATACTTCTTTGTCAAATATAACTGCTAGTACACATTATTTTTAGCTATTATTTACTACTTGTACAATTTTATAAATATTTTCAAAAATAAACGTTACATTGTCCTTAAATTTTTATTAATTGATGGCGTGTAACAAAATCAAATAATAAAATTTGTGCCCTTTTTTTTAATTAATTATGTAAGTTTTAATTATGTAAATTTTAATTAATTAAGTATAAATATCTAATGAGTTACATTTATTGCTAGTGATGTAATCCCTTTAACGGGTTCGAGTACGTTCAACTTGGTTTGTTTACGTTCGAAACTGTCTACAGTGTACCCTTGTGTCTGGGCTGAGATTTATGACCTCTCCCATTCATCCCCTGTCACTCTCTCATTCACACCTTGTTACTTGGCAAAGGGTCCTACTAGCGGTTTCACTTTTTCCGTTTGCTATTCTAACCTATACAATTGTTTACAATCCTACGCACTACCATCCATTCAGACCACTTATCTTCCTAACATATCATAATATAGAATTAACAACTATCTAATTCATTATGTACATCTGTTTACATATAATTATTCACCTAGATACTATTACTGTTCTTTCTTACTTTCTATTAGTTAAATATCCACTTATATATATTTTCATTTGTCAATAATTTTCTACTTGCAAATGCATACAACAACAACAAAAATTCATAATATCATATTAATTATCACTTAGTTCTTATCATTACTTTCATTGTTAGTCATTGTTCAATGTCTTTGTTTTGTTTTTCTTAGATATACTTTTATTCTTATACATAATATACAAAATATAAATCTTTACTCTGATATACATCGTCAGTTGATAACCTTACTTCGAGTATTACTTTAAAATTTTACAATTATTATACATAACTTTATTATATCATATTTATTATGAGTGCTACAATTTGCTTACTCACGTAACCGATCGTTACTAACGCATTATTTCCTTTTACTGCTCTTCTTGTCAGGTAATATATTGCTTTAGCTGTCGGACATTGAAATTTCCTCTTGTTCCTTTCTTCTCGTCCAAATATTCTAACGTATAAGTAGCTTTACTTATTTGCTTCGCAACCCTATATGGTCCTTCGTACAGGTCACAAAATTTCGCTATTATCTTATTCATTGCATCGGATATTGGACATGTTTTAACTAATACCAGGTCACCGATGGCGAATGTTGTTAGTTCTCTTTGGTTCATCTTATTTGCATGTCGCTCTCTCTTTTCTTTAATCCTTAAATAAATGTCTTCCGGCTTATAAGTAGTTGGTTCGGAAATCACACTTCTGTCAATAAATTTGGTCCACTCTCTGTTTGGTTTCTTTCCAAAGTGTGCCTCGATTGGACTCATCTCAATGGTACTATGGTATGTCTCATTTAAACAAATTTCAATGGCTTGGATATACTTGGCCCAATTTGAGCGTTTCTCTTTGACAAATACTCGAAATAAGTTGCCTAATTGTCTGTTAGTTCTCTCGGCTATATTTGTACAAGGGTTCCGAATAGCGGTAAACTTTGGTTTAATTCCTAGTTCTCGTAAACTCCTTGTCCATATATTAGTAGTGAATTGGGTCCCATTATCAGTGACAATTGATAACGGTTTTCCCCATGACGCTATATATTGTTCGAGTCTATTTATGGTAGCACGAGTTGTAGCTCTTTTCAACGCATAAAGTTTGACGTACTTTGTGAAATTATCGATGATAACAAGAATGTATTTAACACCTCCAGTTGATGTAATTAGGGGTCCATAGTAGTCCATACTGATTAACTCCCCTTTCTTCTTTGGCAGCATCGGTATGGTTTCTCCTACATTATTCTTATGATGATCCTTACATCGCTGACATGTATCGCACTTAGTAATGATTTGATGTATCGTTTTGTTTATTCTGTCTCCAGTAAAGTACTCTCGAAAAAGTCTTTCGGTTTTTTGTATGCCGCAGTGTCCGTATACAACGTGTAATTCTTGAATTAAATTTTCTTTCATGTTATTCGGTACATATATTTTCCATGACTTCTTGTCTTGTCGGTATAGGATTTTTTTAACATATTGATATTTATTACTTAATTTAGAGTCTTCCTTACTTTCTAATTCACAAATAATTTTGTTCAATTTAGGATCTTGGCGCTGCAATTTCTCAATATTTTTTATATCCTTCATTATTTTCTTATCCAATTTCAAGGTAATACGATTAATTTCCATCTCTTCACTAAAACTGATATCACTGCTGTCCATAGCGTCCTCTGGGTTTCGGCTTAGTATGTCGGCTACAATATTTTCTTTGCCTTTACAATGCACAATGTCGAAATCGTATTCTTGGATGCTCAGTATCCAGCGGGTAATTCTAGCATTTGATAGGTGACATTTGTGTAGGAATGTGAGAGCTTTATTATCTGTTATGATTGTGAATCTATGTCCTAATAAGTATATCCGAAATTTCTTCAAACAATGTATGATACTCAGCAGTTCCTTCTCGGTTGTGTGATAGTTTAATTCAGCACCTTTGAAAGTTCTGCTAGTAAAAGCTACGACGGCGATGCGTCCTTCGTCATCATATTGAAACAATTGCCCTCCTAGTGCGTAGTTGCTGGCATCCGTTTGTAAATAATATTGCTTCTTGAGATCTGGGTGTTTTAAAATTACAGTATCTATAAATAATTCTTTGACTAATTTAAATTGTCGGTCGTGCTGCTCCGTCCACTTGAAGTTGCGCTCCTTCTTTAACAATTGTATTAATAAAGATGTTGTTTCAGCATATCGACTGGTAAATCTGTTATAAAAATTTGTAAGTCCTAAAAACCCTTTTATTGCTTTTGATTTCTTTGACGTGGAAAATTTTGGATTGCCTTTACCTTGTCTGGCATAGGACTAAGGCCTTCTACTGATAAACAGTAACCAAGATAATTAACTTCTCTACGGAAAAACTGTGATTTTTTGAAGTTCACTGTGATGTTTGCTTCGTATAAATTGGTCAATAATAGATCTAAATGTGTGAGGTGTTCCTCCAGACTGTTAGATAGACACAGGCAGTCGTCTACATATATTATCGTAAATTTCTTCACTGCATCTGACAACACAGTATCCAATCCTCTCGTCAGGCTGGCCAGACTTGTCTTTAATCCAAACGGTGTGACTGTGAAGCGGTAGGTCTTTCCTTTATATAGAAACCCGGTGAAGTCCCTGCATTCTCGCTTAAGTGGTACCTGCCAGAAGCTGGAGTGTAGATCGATCGAAGACATATTTTACTCCTCCGCAATTAGCAATGAGCTCGTTGATTGGTTGTGCCCCTTCGAAGTCAGGTATCATCACCTTGTTTAACTTCCTGGCGTCCAAACACAATCTTACGCTCTGGTCCTTTTTTATAACTGTCACCATGGGATTGATATATTGGCTGCTCGCTCGCTCGATCACTCCGTATCTTAACATTTTCTGGATCTCCTCTTCGACTTTGTCTTGATAGGCAATTGGTATAGGCCATCCCTTTTGGAAGAAGGGGGTGTTGTCCGTGATACGTAGTTCATGTTCATATCCATGAATTCGGCCTGGTTCTTCTCGGAATAGATTTCTATTTTTCATTAATATTTTAGTTAATTTTTTCTTCGTTTCTGTATTTATATTAGTTAACTCTTCGACAGCTTCTTGAAAGTTAATAGATTCCTCATCGGCCGTTTCTTTATCCAAAGCGATCTGATGTATATGTACAATTTCATTAGGATCCTCTACATTTTTCTTATAATTTCTATTTTTAATATGCATTACATTTTGCTGGAAATCTATAGTACACTCACCTTCCTTCAACATATTTATTCCTAGTATACAGTCTTTATTCAGTCCAGGGATGATAAAAAATACTAAGTCAAATTTATAATTATCAATCTCAGCTTCTAAAAGTACTTGTTTTCGTATTAATTTTGATTTATGTCCGAATGCACCTTTTATATTGGTATTCGATAAGTTTAATAGCTCGATTCTACCTAATTTATCTTTATTATGGTTGAACCACGTTTCGGCAATGCCGTTTAATTGACTCCCCGAATCAATTAGTGCAGTTACTTCTACATTATTTAATTTTATTTTTATTTCCGGACATTTATTGTACGGGAAATTAGTGGTTTCTTCTTCTTCATCCATTTTATCCAATTCTTCACGAATATCAATATAATCTAATGCTACGTCTAACTGGTTATTTATTTTTCTACTAGCCAAGTATTGTTGCCGCGACAGTGGGTTGGCTGGTCGTTTTTTGTACGTGATTCTTGTGAAGGGCCAAGTTGTTGACGCTCAATTGTTACTGTGTTGACAATGGGCTGTTTTGTTCCCCTATCCTCTGTACCAAACGTTTGTTTATTGCGCCACCCAGGTCTGTGACCCTCGTGTTCAGTCTCCACTTTCATACCCTTCGTTTTATGATAGCCATTGTTAATATGTCTTCCACCGTTGTCTGTTGTGGCTGCCGATACGATCCTCTCATTTCTCGTTGTTGAATGGTAGCAAACTCATTTAATAAGCTTTCAAATTGATCTACTTGTTGGACGCCTCTAGTTATGATGGCAACTTCTATTTCCTTACCATAGTGGCGTGCAAGTTTGCGAATTAGATGCTGGTCCGAGATTGGTGGGACAGTTGTCTGCACTGTAGAATTTTATTCTCGAGGTATTGCACCATAGTGAGTTTACCATTCGGATAATAACATCCGTACTCCAAGCTGTCCCGGATGTTTTCTTGAATTTGTTGACTCCAGAATTTCTTGGTAAACGCCTCCTCGAATTGTTCAAACGTATGTATTTGGGATTGTATGATTCTCCACCATACTGTTGCTTCACCCTCTAGATGCCTGCTAATCCACTTAATACCTCCGCTGGGGTAATATATTTCTTTAACCTCTTTTAATTCTTTTAGAAATTCCATGGGGTAGGCGTCTCGTCCGTTGTACCGTACCTCCTTTAACTGTTCTTGGTTAGCCACAATAGTATTTTGGTTGTTTACCATTGGTCTTGACTCCAACTCTGTTAATTTTCGTTTTAATTGCTCTTGATCTTCTTTCATCTCGTCGATGCGTCGACCCTTTTCTTCAGCTAATTTTCTTAATTGTTCTTCCATTTCTTCTTTGTTTACGGTAGAAATATTTCTGACTTCTTCTCGGACAACCTCTTTCGTTGTTTTTATTTCTCTTCTCACTTCCTGATTGATTCGATTTAAATTTTCACTTAAGTTTTTAGTAGTTTTTTGTATTTCACACTTAAATTTTTCACTTTGTTGCTGTACCACCTCGCCAAAATTATGCTCAGTCTTATTCAATTCTTCACGCCATGTTTTATTCACTATTTGAATATCACCAACTAATTTGTCATGCAACGTGTTCATATCGTTTTTTATCTCCTCTCTTAACTTAGTGTGCTTTACTGTAATATCCTTAATAGCTACTTCTAATTTATTCTGATTTACTTCAACTTTTTCTTCTAACTTCTTCTGATTTACTTTAACATCTTGAATGTCTTCTCGTATCTTCTTATTGTCTTCTTGTAATTTATTCAGACTTATTTCTAATTTATTCTGTAATTTCTTGTTATCTTCTTTCATCAATTCGTATAGCATTTGCAGCTCACTTTTTGGCTGTGGTCCTTCTGCCCTTATTTGCTCCTTCTCCGTCTGTGGTATTGTCGCACTTACTTGTTCAACTTCTGCGCGTGGTCCTTCTGCCCTTATATTTTCAATATCCGTTCTGATTTCTTCCCCCATCATTGCTATGACTTGAGGATCTCCCATTTGGTTATATATCTCCATCTCTTCGCTCTCCTTGGTGCTTGTGTTCCTTCTTCACTGGCCATTGTCGTATAAGGTGTTTCTTTTTCCATTTTGCGTGCCTTACTTCGCGTCAACATATACCGTATATATTCGAACCGTGACTAAGCAACTGTAGTTACAATTACTAGCCCTATGTTCTTAATGTCTACTCTATTTATTAATACTTTTATTTTATTTCTAATTCTCAGTTTAGTTAACTTATTTAACTCAATTCATTCATCTGCCTTTTTGACAAATCTAAATTTAGATTTTGCCCCACGTTGGGCGCCAAATATAAAGAATTCTTACTTGGGGTGGTTAAACAAGTAATAAATTAATAATTAAAAATCACTTACTGCCAAAATGTTTCAATTTCCCGGGCGCCACCTCATATCTACAAGGATGTGGATATAAAGGATTCATTTTCCAAACACACAACAACAATATTATGTCTAATGCTTATTTAATTAATTAAGTTGTAGCAAATTACAAATATAACACTCTGTATGGATATTTCCTTAAGTAGAATCACTTCTCTTATCTTAACAATGAGTATCTCTGAATTCGCGATTAATTAACATTTAATAATATTCTAACACTTATAATTGTAAATTATAATCTACAATTGTATTTGGCAAATTTAGATTACTGTTTAAATATGATTTTTTAAGAATTTACTAATTGACGTTTTATTTCGCTTCAGTCGAATACAGAGCACCGAGAGGCAGTTCTCAAGGTTAATTAATTATTAGTGTGAGTTCTTTGACTTGAATGAATTGAGTTTATTGACTTAACTCTAAAGTACCATTAGTTTGAGAGCGTTGATTATTCATAGTTCATACTCTCGGTGACATCATGTGGTCCTCTGTGTTTAGTAGTTGCTGGTCTCCGTAGTCGTTGTAGATTACGTATCCCTTCGCGATCACTGCACCTCACGATCACTGTTTAATTATTGAAGAATTCTCGAACGGTTCACTTTTCACGGCACTCGTATTGTGTTGAATATGAGTGTCCTTAATTGATGTTGGTAAAGTTCATGTATAATGTTTTTTAAAGTAGTTGTTTAAATTGCTGATTTTATGTCTAATGTCTCTGTTGTAGAATATGCACTGAGTCTCTCTGTTGACGTGTTCTGTATTATATAAAAGCTGCTGTAATGTTTATAGTTTCTTGTGAATTATTTGTAATTGTAAAATGTCTGTTAATTGAATTTGTCTTCACTTAGTATTGTACTGTGTATCCGTATTCTCCGTCACTTTGTTTCAATTACGGTGAAGTTAATTAATTGTAAAGTCTGTTTTACATGTTGATTTCGCGTGATATTACTTTATACTAATAGTCTGTCGAACGCGATTAACTGTTCAACTCTCTTGCTATGAGTTTAGAATTTAGTGAGAATTATAACAAGTTTCGTACGATTTGTCGTATTCACTTCATTGTTCACTTTGAGAAATTGAATGTTCGCACTGAAGTAACCGTTCTCAAGACTCTAGATATGCGCACTTCTGAAATTGTGTAGAGCGCTTGTAGTTGTTCACGCTTATGTAATGAATCGATGACTAAACATTGTTACCGAGTTAAGATGACTCGTGGTGATCACTTTGTAGATGAGTACTAGACTGCCGTTTTTCTGTTCTGAGATCTACCAAGTAAACTCTCCTCCCGCCTACCTCTGCTGAATCTTCCATCTGCTTGGATACTCTTATTGGTTCTTTAGCCAGTGTGACAAATTGTATATTCATCATTGGTTTTTGAGTATCTCTGCTTTACACGTGATTCTCTTGTCGAACTACCATTCGTCCTGATTGTTCCTACAGCTGTTTTCTCTATTTACTAGGAATCTCATTCAAGCACTCCAGAATTCGTGAGTTTCACTTTCCCCTTGTAAATCAGGCGACATTTCTTTGTCTCTCGTGGCCGTCTCCTAGTGTCCAATTTCTGTTACGCTTTGACATAGATACAATACTGGTATTGTTCGATCTGCTGCACCATTGTTTATCTTCAAGTTGCACTCTGGCTTTGTTTTGAGTCTGGAACGAATCTTCCTTTGTAATCACGACTTTCGTCAAATTTCTACGTTGCAATTGTTCTGGCATCTAATGTTGTACCGTATCGAATTGACAAACTCTTTGCTTTCAGTCTGTGTCAAAGTTTTTTAAAAAGGGTAGATTGGTTTATTGGGGGTTATGCCTTTCTTCACTCAGAGCAGCTGCCTGATGCGAAATACAACGTCTCACATACATCTAGTAAGTGTCACTCTTTTGTCACACAATTAACTTTACAGCCGTAACACATCAAGCTGTCTGTAGGTTACAATGCCAAAAGGACAGTCTTACAAACTTTCCCTTCACACACCCTCACATACTTCTTTGTCAAATATAACTGCTAGTACACATTATTTTTAGCTATTATTTACTACTTGTACAATTTTATAAATATTTTCAAAAATAAACGTTACAGTATGTATTTTGATGTGTTTGTTGCAGGAGCAGGATTTTATCTATGTATATGATTGATATGTGTATTATTAATTATGACTATTTCATGCATATAAATGTTCAATGTGTTTTAACGTAAATACTAAATACGAATTATGAGCACACCACATTTTAGTTAATAACGTCATTGCAGACGAAGAAGCGTCAATATTTGATCGCTCACCTAATTGTTTAAATTTGTTCATTGAATTGATAAATGTGGAATAGAATTTTATTGTTTTGTTGAAGAATTGTAAGTGCTCTTAAACTGATGTTATGACATGAAGAAGAATGAATATGATTTAATAAATATAAGTTAGAATGGATTCGTTAGTATTCTATTGATTTGTGTAACAAACCTGACTCATAACTTAACCTTTCATTAAACAGTATCTATATTAATAATTCAAGGTAACGATTATCAATTCAACTAATCAGAAAGATGCACAAAATAGAAGTTTCGAAGACAGTTAAAGTCAAAAGTAAATTCATATGTAGCAAGTCGGAGTGTGAATAATTAATTAACTCTAACTCAATTCATACAATTATTCGTTATTTAAAGAAATGAATTTGTTAACATTACATATGGGAGATCAACACGACATTAATTACATCGTATATGCTAACCCAAGCATATAGATATGAATAATCTATGCATATAATTTACACAGATAAATATTGTTGTATATGGTACTCCAACATCACGGGGCAATATTAAGTACAGATATATGTACCTGTAAAAGTAATCAATCACATTTTATATAATTAATAATAAATTAATTTATGCAATAAATTTGCATAAAGATTAACATTGTATATGGTTCCCAAAGAACGTGGGGAATAAACTTAATACACACCAAAGTTTATTATCGTATATAACTATTAAATTAATCAATCAAAATTGATGATTAATTAATTTATGCAATAAAGACGCATAAATATATCATCGTAGTGTCATGTGGGAGGGAGAACGCCAAGGGAGCTGTTTTTTTATCCCTTCCCCTTTCCCACTCTCGCGCTCGGTAAGCGGCGTTGTGAAGCGAACCAAAAACGGAATGTAGCCATAGCTACTACACATGTGATACTGGGAGGGGGAAACTTGAAGAGTTAAGGGGGATTTCATGCAGCAAATAACATGCACATAATAAGTATACAAAGGAGATAGAAGTGTTTTCATCTCTTTCGCACTTATTTTTCAAGTTATTCGCTCTATGAAAGTTAAAAGTTCCAGGTTCACAGATTTATTCCATGATATTTCCATGATGGAAAAAATTTCATGATTTTTCCATGCTTTCCAGGACCGCTAGAAACCCTGCTATATAATATAACTGTGGCCAGCTTAGAAGTTAGTTACACCTGGCGAGATTGTATAGTGCGAACCAAGTCATTACTGTGTTATAATTGATACAGAACTCTTAATAGGTGACATTATTATTACGTGTGGACAAAAACTTGAATTTTTGTATGAGAGTACCTGTTGATTTCACAGTGACTAATTAAAGCTGGTAATTAGTGACTTCACTGGTGTCAGTATTTTGTTTGCACTGTACCATACGACGATACATAAGACCATCGTAACAATATGTTGTGCACTAGTACTAAGCAGTGGTTCCTCATTCATCTTCTAACGGCTACCAGAACAATAGTGTAGGGGCATGAACTGCAACAAAGAGTCTAGGACACGCCCACTGCTCATGCCTAGTCTCGACACCACATGTTCCGCTGTTGCAAAGAATTTATGGTTTATACTTGACTGACTCTCATATGCGACCAAATAAAAACTGCATGTAAGGAAAACAACTTACCTTACACGGAAGAAATTTTATCGCCAGCCAGTGTAAAACTTTACTGTCAGACTCCTTTAGCTTTGAAGTAAAGGATGATGAAGTACAGTGGCCTCTCTCTTATCCGACTTGGATGGGATCGGGTAACTGTCGAATAATGGAAAAGTCAGTTAACAGAATGGTAGCTCATTTGTGACCATCGAGAACAAAGAATTTAATAGCCTATATTTGAAGTACATTTATATACAACCCACTTTGTACTGTATCTATAAATGAAATGCGTATGATAAAATTGGATAAATGGTTTAATTATAATTGCTTTAATTATCTGTGAGTACAGTAAATAGAACAGCAAATAAAATATATACAGTAGTGCACATAAATGACTTGGACCTTAATTATGAAAACAAGAAAGAAATTACGGTCTGCTTTCTTTTGGCTCATGTCGGTTCTAATTTATAAAGAAACAAAGATTTTGGGTGTTAAGTAAACTATGTAGGCAGAAAATTAAAGTTATAACACGAAAACGTGTGCGTAAACCAATTAACCTACATAAAAACAAACATTTAACAATTGAATGCACACTGTACGCTTAAAAAATTTTAAACTCTCAGATTTATGAGAAAAAGTCATAAAAAGAACATTTTCTTTTGTTTTATGTTACTCTGACGTCTATCAGCTGCATAATCTCTCCACTTTTCAGACTGGCGTTGAAGTACACAGTGGTAATCATTACGAATAGTACAGTATTTCATCGTTAATAATTTACATACTGTACATAATCTTTATTAAAAATGATTAATCGTATTATTCGTGTACGTTTGTATAGTTAATTTTTTCCACCCTCTCTAGTGAAACAGTTGGTTAATGGAATGGTCGGTTAAGAGAGAGGCCACTATACTGCAAAGGATTGTGGTGAGGAAAGTACAGGGGCACTGCACATGATGACAGGTACAGGACGGTGCATCAATAAGATTGATGAAGTATCAGAAGGTACACAGAATTTTATCAAATGGCGAATGCAAGCAGACTGTCACACGCCTTACGTGATTATAAGGAACAAAATAACAGACTACATTACAATTGGTAACCTACTTTATTTATTATGTTGTGTATATATATGTACATAGTTCTCTTATACAGTGTTCACTGCAAATAAATAATACAAAATAGTAAAACTGAATATGGCAACAAACGAGGGCAAAAATTCTGCTACAAATACAAAAAATAAATTACAAAAAACATAATTTTGGATATTAATTATCAATTAGTAATAAATACAAACAGAATAAAAGTGGAAAAATAAAACCGTCGCTAGAGTTCCAATGTGAATGCACATGCACACGCGCGCACACAAACACACACACACATTTGTGCTATTATGTGGTACTCGATAGAACTACTTCTTACCATTGAATTTAATTCAGAAATCTGGGTAACTGATAAGGCACTTTTGGTAACAGTATTATTTATAATCATAGTGTTGTCAATTTCATATTTTCCATACAACTTTGGTTTGTACATAGTTGTGGTCTTGCCTTGTACAGGAGCAAATATCCATCAGGGGAAATTTCCCCCTCCAAATCTTTAAAAAAACATCCTGTCCACAACCCAACTGACTGAAAATTATTGTAGGTTTTTTATGGCAAGTTTCGCCTTGTCTTTACAGTATAAAACTTACGTATTAAACACATACTATATTATTTGTTTTAGATTTCTGTATACAACTTATACACAATAAAAATATTTAAAAAAGTTAAACCCATGTTTTGGAAATAAATTATGACAAAAATATTCTTCTTGTGTCTGTAAAATAAATGAGTTTCTGTGATTAAATATTTCATCTGTTGCCGGATATAATACCTTTTCATGGTTTTTAGTTATCTCCTCAAAAAATACAACAATTATCTATGAAAGGGGGTGAAACAGTTTTGTCTCACGAGCCTTCACAGCCAAACTTTTGTTTATTAAATATACTTCAAAGTTTCTGGTACAAAATACTTTCCACAGTTAACACTGAATATGCATGATTTTTCATATGTTTCATAATTATATATACGAAAACCGGTTAAAATTTACTGAAACTTATACATATAACGTAAAAAGTTCAAATCTTTCTTTTTAAATTGACATAAACAAATTTACAATAATATGATATTTATTACTTTTTAATTAATTTTTAAAAATGAATTTTCAAGCACAAAAAAGTTCTACAAAAGTTTCCATCAGTTTGCTATTTTAATGTTACACAAAATCTAATTAAGAACTAATTATATATCTAAACTAATCACCAGACAAAGATATACAAAAGATATTTATTAATATAAACATTTTCTGCAGTAAAACTTAACAATAATTTGCCACAGAAATCTGTGAAACCATATGATTCCTATTTGCAAAAAAAAAAGAAACAAATTACTGCGATGTTTTTTTTTTTTGTGAAGTAAATATGTCAGAGATTATGTTCAAAGTCACGCAGCTTGCAGGTTTTACATAATGAAATTTTTACGGACACTAATAGACATGACCACAGAAAGCGCAGGCAATGTATCTAAAGTGTTAAGTAGAACTAAGATTTTGTAATGACATTTTTAAAGAACAGAATTGCAACAGAAACTTGAAAGTAAAGCAGACTCACTGACTTCTTATCGTATCAGCTAACTCTTGTTGATGGTTTATATAATAATTACAAACTTCATTAATAATTATAAACGTATTTAGTTTAGGCTTTAATAAACAAGTTTACTTAGTGTTATGGCACTTTGTAGACAAAACATTACAACCAAATTATATGCAATGCCAGCAAGCTTATATCATGACTCTTGTGCTTGTAGCTTGGTTTTGTTGGTTATATTCGTATTTCAATAAAACGTGGAAGTTTTATTGCCTTTCTCACCCAAATGTTATTTTGAACAGAAAAAGGTTCTTAACACTGCGTGTCTAAATGAGTTGAAAATCATTTTAACTTTTGAACATTTATGCCCTGCAGTTATATTTCTTATATACCGTATGTTCTACAACCCTTATCCTTTTCACACAAAGTAAGGTAAGTCAGTGAACTTCTTCAAAGTAAAAATATACATATTGATTATCCACTACAATAGGATATACCTTTATGGTCTTTATTTGAGGAGACTAGTAAACATGGGCTAATGACTTGTAATATTGTATAACACAGTCAAGTAACATAAAAAACTAGCAATGACCATTTAACTCTTCATAACAAAAACTTCTCAGTAACCAATTAACTAATTAAGAAACCAACATGTCTCTGCCACATAATAGGTTTGGTTATTCAAACGTTTGACTGTGTTTTGTCATTTAAATATCACACACACACGCGCACGCTTATTTATGGACTTTATGTTAGGTGCATTATGGGAATTATATTTTTTATATTCCATTACAGAATATTATACCACAAGCATGCTTAATATTTGCAGGTAGGTTAGTTTGCTTGTTGTATGGTCCTGTTGTGTATTAATGTGGTTTGGGTGCCACGGTGATCTGTTGCTGCTGCGCATCGTAGTTATTGCATGCAAACTGGAGCAGACCCCTGCAAAAACACACCAAACAAATTATATCGATCAATATAGTACAGGAGTAACTTTATATTTGTTAGCACTGTTCCTAGTAATGGATCTTCCAGTACAAGGACACCACTATGAAATTTCTGCATCAGCACAGATTCTTTCCTGAAAGACAACTACTGATACTATTTATCTTGACATATTGTAACAATGGAACCCTCTCGAAAAGGCAAGAGCATCCTTCTACACATTTCCCGGCTAGCCGAGTAGGTGAGTGTTTCTGCTAAAGCCGCACTAAAGTACCCTCTAGAGTTTTTGAGTGCTTGTTGATGCTTATTATGAAACACTAGTCTGAAACATCGGCAGGCTATATATATATATAAATATTGACAGCTGCCACTCAGAAGTCAGTTATATTTAGCGATTTCTTTAGTGCTGATCAAGTCATTAGTGAAAAGTGATTATTGTATTATAAGTAGTGCGAAACTTTTAATAGTTGACATTATTATTGCATGTGAACAAATTTAACTTGAATTATTCTACAAGTTGATTACAAATTGTTGTTTCTGACCAATTAAAGTTGGTAATTAGCGACTTCATCGGTGTCTGTATTTTGTTTCCACTATCACAAATGATACCATACGACAATCACTGAGACCTCCGTAACAATATGAAGAACCATGCACAGAATAGCACAGACAGCACATTTCCATTTAATTGTATGCTAGGACACTGAAGCCAGATCCGCATATTCTTCAGTCGTAGAACTCATAAATCACCGACAAAAATGCAAACCATTCAAAAAATGTACCCAGCTCTTCACATGTACTGTGACATTGTTCTCTTAGAATTGCAATAAAATCTTCAAATTTCACATACTTCTAGTGAAAGAATAAGGAATGCTAACAGTGTCATTTGAATGTTTCTGTTTCACCCACTTTACATGAAAATCAATTACAGAAATTGAAATACATTAAATATTTTAAAGTTTCGACATGAATGTTTTTTTTTCGTATCAGCCATCTAAGGACCACATGCCAATTTCAATTCTTTACTCCTTGTTCTTTTCTTTTTTCCAATATTCTTTCATCTTCTCACTGTGTCTCTTCTTCCTGTCTTCAGTCCACTTTGAATCTGCGTTTTTCTCTCTCCTACACTGGACTCCTTCCATTTTTAAAACTTCTGCGCGAAAAACTTCTCGTCAATTGCTTCTTCTGCGTGTTATTACATTACAAAAAGCAGTCCCATTAAAAAGAAGTGAGTACCTTATTAAACAAATGGAAGAATACAGCTAAGAAGGGATAAAATGAGCATAATGACAATTTTTAGTATATAGCACTGTAATGACCATTAACTTAGACAAGACGATGTGACAATGACCCCACCCAAGTGATTGGCCGAGTGACCAAATAAATATAGATAACGTTATGATAAACATGTCATACAATTAATAGTAACTAAGAAATAAATGATTAAACTTGAAGGTACAAAACCACAAGTAAGATATGATGTAATTTAATGTAAGAATAAGTAAGATGTAAAGGTAGAGTGACTATTAATGAGTCATATGGTGAATAAAATGAACAGTAAACACAAACATTAATACACAAGTGTATAAAGAGTAAACAGTGATATAATAATCACAACATAAGACAAAACATAAGACAAAACAGATTTGTTATACACTTAAAGCTAAACAGTGTAACTGATTTTTCCCACCTCAATGCAGAGGCATATTTGGGAACCATCTGAATTTCTAGCAACATTATGGCTTTCCTTGTTTAATTTTCTGCCATGACAGAAAGTCATGTTAAAATTTCCTTTTAACAGCATATGATTTGTATAATCTGCCAAGCACAAGCTTCAAAAATCAATGCTCCTAAAGTAGACAGAGGCAGATACAACAGAGGCCAAAAGATTGCCACAGTAATGTGGCAATAAACATAGTATTGTTTTAACATTAATGAATATTAACAAAATAAAAAAATTCATGTGCAATAAACAATTCATTGTGTGTATAATACATTATTTGTCCATTTTATAATGATTCTGCATATTATACTACATTACAAAAAGCAGGTCCATTAAAAAGAAGTGAAGTACCTTATTAAACAAATGGAAGAATACAGCTAAGAAGGGATAAAATGAGTATAATGACAATTTTTAGTATATAGCACTGTAATGACCATTAACTTAGACAAGATGATGACAATGATCCCACCCAAGTGATTGGCCGAGTGACCAAATAAATATAGATAACGTTATGATAAACATATACAATTAATAGTAACTAAGAAATTAATGATTAAACTTGAAGGTACAAAACCACAAGTAAGATATGATGTAATTTAATGTAAGAATAAGCAGGGGTGCACTGGTACCAGAACGCACCGGAACGCCATTCCGGTACTGCTTTTTGAGAAAAAGAATTATTTTCTTTCACATGAAATGTGTTTTTACTCAAAAATCTGGTCCACATATTATTTTAAGATTTAGTACTCACTGTTATTATACTTCTTATTGCAAGATAATGAAGAAATATTAACATATTCGACAAATAATTCCTTTTAGTTTTACTGTTAATTTTGTTTATACACATTATTCATCTCAATGACCATCGCCAAGATCGAAAATTAAAACTGACGAAAGAAAATAAAAAATAACATAATCATTTGGTAACTATGCACTAGGCTCACCGAACGGCGCCGAACACAACGCACATGAGATCTTTTTGGATGCGGGATGACCTTGAAGTGTAGACCAGCGGGCAGGGCAGTGGAGGGGGTACCTTCCACGGATCGGCTCACTACTCAACTCAGTATTTACTGATGAGTCATTAGTGGTTCCCGCGTCTTGCTTGTCAGTTGTAAATCGCTGTTGTGAACCGTTACGTGTGTTTATTCAGTGCTAGCTAGCATTGTGTTATTGTAAAGTGCTTTGAGTTTGTACGTAAACAAAATCAGTTACTGTTACTGATATACAACAGTCATGGAATCTGACAATAAGAAACAAAAAACTCTAACGTCGTTCTTCAGTAGAGGGACTATACAGTCTTCGTGCGAGTCTTCAACCTTTGCTTCTCGTGATGCAAATACTCTCCTTAAACCTGGCGAAAGCTTGTTTGTGCAGCATACAGAAACCGAAGGTATTTGTGTTATTGATAATTCTCTGTCTGTACCGAGTTCATCAACTGAGGACTCAACTATTTCTCGTTGGCCTTCCATTTGGACAGAAGAAATGTGGGAACGTAAAAAGAATGCTTTTCCTTGGCTTGATTGTATCAACGGCAAACTTGGCTGTAATGTTTGTAAAGAAGTTGCTCAACTTGGCACATTTAAAAAAAAGTGCATGAGCATATCAAAAGAATGGCGTTTGTTCCTAATTACGTTTAATGGATCAAGTAAAACCTCTCAACTTACATCGTTGAGAAAAAAAATATTTGAACATAAAAACTCTTTTGGTCACACAACAGCTGAAAGAATTGCTGCTGAAGCCAAAAAAGAGTCAATAGACAAGGTTTTTGATGAAATGAATGCAGCCCACTTAGTGACAACAAAAATTGTCTTTAGAACTGCTTACTTCATTGCGAAAAACAATAGGCCTTGCACTGACCATTTTGATCTGTTGCAGATGCAAAAATTGTGGCTTGGATATAGGTGGGGCTACACTCTAAAAGAATTGCAATGAAAATAATTTGTCACGTTTCTGACGAAATGAAGAAAAGAGTCGTGAAACAAATTTTAGGTGTATCAGGCAAAATTTCAGTCCCGATAGACGAATCGACCACTCTCGGCAGCAAGTCTACTCTGATAGTATATTTGAAGTGTGAAGTTTGCAAAGAGGACTCTCCACATTTCTTATTCTTAGATCTCCTAGAACTATCCGACCAAACGTCTAAGACCGTAGCAGAAAATCTCCTTGATTGCTTAAGCAAATACGGTTTTGAAGATAACTATTTAAAAGAAAACTTTGTTGCATTTGCAAGTGACGGTGCAAGTGTTATGCTGGGGAAAAAATCAGGAGTCGCAGAAAGATTGCTTGAAAAATATCCAAGCCTTATTATTTGGCACTGCACGAACCACAGACTTGAGTTAGCTCTGAGTGATGCAATAAACGAAGTGGGAGCTGTAAACCATTTCCAAATTTTTATGGACAAAGTGTACTCCGTTTATAGCAGGTCTCCAAAGAATCAAAGGGAGTTAGCAGAATGTGCTAGTGGCCTAGATCAAGAAATAAATAAAATCGGGAAAATTTTAGGGACACGTTGGGTAGCAAGTTCATTTAGAGCCGTGTCAGCTACTTGGTATGGATACAGTGCCTTAAACAGACACTTTGACTTTGCTAAAGCCAATAAGAGCAGAAATTTGACAGAGCGAGCCATGTACAGTGGACTATCAAAACGATGTTCATCACCTCAGTTTTTGCTAGATTTGGCTATAATGCATGATATTTTGGCTGAGCTGTCGATGCTGTCAGAATCCTTAC
This sequence comes from Magicicada septendecula, assembly GCA_034769895.1. Classification (NCBI taxonomy): domain Eukaryota; kingdom Metazoa; phylum Arthropoda; class Insecta; order Hemiptera; family Cicadidae; genus Magicicada; species Magicicada septendecula. Next base: position 35,212 of record JAWRYS010001704.1, read on the forward strand.
AAAACCAAGAAACAGTAATCTATGCTGATAAACTTATACGACGAAGTGTCCGGTTTTTTGAGGCTATGAAGGAAAATCCCGGTACTAAGACTTTAAAAGCAAAAATTTGCATCAGGGAAGGAACATTTAATGGCGTTCCACTCATAGAAAATCACACAATTCCAACCACCAATCATCAGCAGTTAATAACAAGTGTCATAAATAACTTAAAAAGGAGAATGTTTACTACAGTTTCTAGCCACGAACCCCATCGGTCAAGTGCGCCATCACATCATGAAGTTTACGAATCACTTTTAGATGAATTAAAAGTGCTGGAACCAGATATGTGGCCTACTGAAAAACCTGCAGGCTTTGGTGAACCAGAGATTGAGAAGTTGTGCAGAAGGTTTAAGTTAAACATACCCAAAATCAAAAACAGCTACAGGGATTTTGTCGAAAACCATACAACAATACCAAAACATTTAACACCTTTGCTTAACTGTACAAAACTGATCCCTTGCAGTTCAGCTGATTGCGAAAGAGGATTCAGTTTAATGAATCTCATAATTACACCCACATGTACGAGACTGACAGTGCCACATGTGTCAAGTTTGATGTTTGTTAAACTACACGGCCCAAACTTGAGTGACTGGGATCCAGAGCCATATGTAAAAACATGGCTCCGAAAACACCGGACTGCAGACGACACCCGAATGAAACAAGCAAAACCAACCACTCTGGAAGAATCCAATCCATTTGCTAAATATTTGTGATTAAGGTAAGTTAAATTATGTTGTTCAAATGTTCAAGTAATAAATATTTTTTGTGAATATTACAAGTGTTTAGTTAGATTCCAACCATCACTTTATTTTCAGTGATATTTTGTCCGTTATGGAGTGACTATGTAGCCGACATTGGCTGTGGACCATAGTCTTGAACACGTTCCGGTACTGGAAAATTTACGAGTGCACCCCTGAGAATAAGTAGATGTAAAGGTAGAGTGAATATTGTAACAAAACAAAATGTTGTAAGAAGAATTATAAATATATGCATGAAACCCTATCCAGAGAGGGAACAAGAAATCCTAATCAATAGCCAATTAAAAGAAAATACCAAGTTTTGAGAAATCAGTAAGGAACCAAAAATAACTAAACAACAACAACCTTCGACTTATTTAATATCATCAAGACCCAGCTAGTATTTACCCAGTAGAATAGGGCAGTAAACAAACTAAATTTAAATAAAGAAACCTAGTAGGCCTAAATAACTTGCCATGAGTAACCCAACCAAACCCGATAAAGAGTACAAGTTCATAAAATAACATTGTATTAACTGCTATAAATTGTATTTATTTTATTAATTCTATTATAAACATTGTATTAAACAAATTTGTATATAATCAAGGAAAGAAAAAGGGACACAACCCCTTACAGTGATATAAGCAACATAATAATAATAGTGACACAAACTACAGTTAAACAGTGTGCTATTTATTTTTTATAAAAAGTGTTTTGTTATTATTAACAGCAAGTAAAAATGGTTTATCATACAGACAATAGTTTAACAGTATGAATAAATTGAAACTGTCAAAACAAGTATTATTATTAAGAGTTGTGTTATATATTATAAGAGTTCATGTTATTAGTTAATTAATTTAAATATATTTATCTCATGGAGTCAAGGTATAACTTACAATCAACCATTATAAATTGTTCCACCATATATCAGAGAAATTCACTAAGTACTAAGGTTTTACAGTTATAACTTGAGGCATGTTTAGTACCAAATTGCTTGTAATTGTATAATTAATAATCATATAAACATTATATGTATCATTAGGATATAATAATAAAATTATATGTTAAAGGTAATTTGTAAAATGTAAAGTAGTTGAGGGGTATTGATCATATAACACAACCTGTACATAAGTGGCCAATCAAAATTTGAGAAGTTTTGATCAGTTCGGTGACTAAAAAAGAAGAAATGACACTTTATTGTTAATTGTGATTGAGAACAGTTTAATAGTGCTTGCCGAGATGTATTTAAAATGAAAACTTAAACTCAGAAACCGTTTGGTGAAAGAAAATTTTTATGACAACCACTGAAGATAAACAATTCCTTAACTACAATCCTCTAACTAACCAGGAACACACACCATAAAGAAAATATCAAGAAAAAATATATGTATCTGTGTACGGAATCTAAAACTTTATCGATAATGACAGGATGATTATCGCACGGTACAGATACAGACACATATATAATATTGTACATCGTACACATTTTAGTCAATCACGCAAACTTCTTAGGCTAGAACATAAACATCGCCAAGAGTCTGCCATTGTTTGTAAACACACATTTTACCCTAGTCATGAACTTAACTACAATAGTCTTTGATGATAATGAAATGAAGCTTTTAAGTAAAGGGATAAATTATAATCTCCCACTCGTCGGTAAAAACAAACTTATCTGTGAAGTCGTTGAAGCGGAGGCAGCCGTCAAATCTATTTCGGACCCACACTTACAAAATGAAGCACGTGTACTTATAAATAATAAATTCAATAGAGCCATTAAATTAAACAATAATCTACCTTTCGTTTCATGTGGTCAGTCTAGGTACTCTAGTGAATATAAAACTTTAAAACACATGAAAACAAAATTAATCGACAACAATGCCCTTATCGTTAAGGCAGATAAAGGAAATACGCTAGTTATCATGGACACTGATTCATACAGTGATAAAGTTCATGATTTTATTTCTAACAACATTAAAATATTAAACTCTGACCCCACTGGATTGTACGTCAGGGAACTTAACAATTGTATTAATAAATGTATCAATTTATTCAATGAAAGCACACGACGTTACTTAAAGCCCATCAACGCTAAAGCCCCGATATTCACAGGACTGCCTAAAATTCATAAACATAACATACCTATCAGACCGCTCGTGAACTTTACCACTGCTCCTGGCTTCAAAACTGCAAAAGCACTAGTTCATTTGATAAAAGATAATTTACAATTACGTAATAATCATAGTATTAAGAACAACAATAATTTTATTAATGAAATTCAATCTGTTGAACTACAACCTAACCATAAATTGGCGTCGTTCGACATAACTAATTTATACACGAACTTCCCAGTCATAGATACATTACAGATTTTGAGAAACAATTTATCTGACAATAGTTGCATGAACACACAGACGATAAATGAGTTAATTAATTTACTCGAGGTTGTTTTGAAACAAAACTATTTCACTTTTCATGGCTCGTTTTACATTCAAGATGATGGCCTAGCTATGGGCTCACCCCTCTCCGGCCTACTGGCCGATATTTATTTGAATTATTATGAGAATACGCACTTGTTGAACAATAATATATATGCAAATAAAATAATATTTTATGCGCGGTATGTAGACGATAACGTTTTTAATTTTTGATGGTACTATAAGACAAATCGAATTATTTAAAAACTGTTTAAATAAAATAAATAGAAACATCCAGTTTACTCTTGAAACAGAGGTTGATAACAAGATAAACTTTCTAGATTTAACCATCACTCGACAGATGAATAAACTAAAGTTCTACATTTATAGGAAACCGACTACCACTGACACCACAATACACGCAGACTCTCATCATCCTCTTTCACATAAAATGGCAGCGTACAATAGTTTCATTCATAGATTATTGACAATTCCTTTGGATGATAATGACTTTCGTGATGAGCTAAATGTCATAAAATATATCACGGTTGCCAATGGTTACAATAGTTTAACCATTGACAAACTGTTGAGAAAACATGAAAAAAGAATGCTAAACCCCGAATAAATAACAACACGCAAAAAATTTGTATATCTACTAATTACACTAGCTTCATGCCTAAGGTTTTGTCTCTATATTGAATAATAATAGTTTCACTATTTCATTCAGGACTAATAATAAGTTACTGGATATTCTCAAACCGAAAAAACACACGCCTCCAGAAGAAAAAACTGGCATATATAAGTTAACATGCAATGATTGCGAGTGCTTCTACATTGGACAGACTGGGAGAGGTTTCCTTAAACGATTTCAAGAACATTTACCTAAGAAAATAAGAAACATTGAACAACATCAAATCAAATTACGCCCGATACCTGACTTCACACAATCATAATTACACAGATTTTAGTTCCAATTTAATACCGTTACATGTGTGTAAGAAGGGCCATTTCATGAATGCCTTGGAGGAATTTGAAATTTACAGTGCATATGCAAACCCAAGGAGTCGTGATATCGTGTTAAATGACCACCTGAACTTTGTATCCAACCGATTGTACAATACCGCCTTGAGTCTGCTCGCTGGGGCTACGATAAGGTAGCAACCGCTCAGTGGCAGAATGAACTTGAACGGGTGCGCACCCAAATCCACGTACGGTTCACATGCAAATTTTGACATTTTTACTTCTTAACGATCTCGCAAGAGTGATAGTTTTACCTTTTTAATACCTGATGATGGAGCATAAGCTCTGAAACGCATCATAGACGAAGCTACAAGAAATCACACGGCGGATAATTTAAGGTAAATAATTTATTAATTTGGGCCATTACTATTACTACATAAATATGTATTTCAAAATTAGGTCTAACCATGAAAATCCTTATCTTATTGGCCTATTAATAAACTTGCCACTAAAAGAGCTACTTAAAAATTACAAACTATATTATTAAACACTGTAAATATTATGGAAGTGAAAATCATTTAAGTACTTTGATTTAATCAAACCAGAATCGATGGTCATTTTATGCTACCGACATAAAAGTATTGAAAAAGCAGCCCAACACAATTTCTTCCTGCAGTTACTCCAGTTAAAACTGTGTTGAGTTGGTTTATAGGCACAATGAGTGACTTTGTATAGTACAACACTACCAAAAGGTTGCCGACTGACAGATTTCACATCAGTCTTTTTTTCACATTAGTTTGTCCTTCTTAATTATTACTATATACAAACCTGAACGTACTCAGATTCCACTCACTTAGAGACATTAACTTAAACGCATTTTGAAAGTTTGCCAGCATTGAAAATTTCAATCCAGTAACCGTCAGGATCCCTAATGAACGCTATTCCTTTCATTTTGCCTGACAAACAGATAAAAAAAAACAATTCTTAGTATTATTATGATATATATTTCTACTCATCTCTATTGTTTAAGCTGTTCACATGAATAACCAAAATGTTACATTTTAATTAAAAGTAATAATTTATTAAAATTATTACTTATTTAGTAATAATCTACTTATTATTTGTAAAGAAGTAATTAGTAATAATTATCCTCCACTGTGAAATCAAAAGGAAGAGAAAACCGATCATTTTGTTGTTGTTGTAATAACACACTCATAACTGTGACTTTGTCTACAATAAAAAATTTTATAAAAAATCATGAGGTTTATAAAAATTATACTTAATGAAAACAACTAATACAATTCATACTTTAAATGGAGCATATAAAATTGAATACCCTGACTGTGATAAATTCAATGTATGCAAAACTAAAAGGTGTTTAAATGACAAATTTATTCAACACAAATTCATATTTTAAACCAGAAATTCGTGGTGTGAGTTGGATGAACAACTATTGTCCAAGAAAGTCGTAATCTAACCTCAACTGATAACGCGTATTCTGTTTTCAACTATTTAATTGGATTTTTTGATGAAACACTAATTAGGCAATATAATTTTTTTATAGCTGTAAATGATGTTTTTAAAATTAGTGTACTCCCCAAGAATTGAGGGAGGGGTTTTTGTGGAAAAGTGTACTTTTCTCGACTTACGAGCGTCATTCAAATATAAACCAGATTTTTTTTACACAGATTTATTGGTGATAGATAAAATTACAAAAAAATATCTTACTTTTCTACATAGTTTCCTTCAACAGAAATACATTTTCTCCAGCGGATAGGTAGCTTCTTGATCCCCTCATCAAAAAAAGAAGATGGGCGCTCCAACAGCCAATTCCACACATACTGCTCAACCTCTGCATTGTTGTTGAATTTTTCCCCTCCTAACGCTTCCTTCAGCACACCAAACATGTGGAAGTCACACGGAGATAAGTCTGGACTGTAAGGAGGATGTTCAAGAGGTGTCCAGTGAATTTCAATGAGTTTATTGCAAGTTTGAGCTGCAGTATGCGACCATGCATTGTCATGGCGAAGCAGAACGTCGCGAATTGGTTGCTGGCGTCGTTTGTTGAAATAAGCGGCCCTGACATCATCCAGCAGCTGGCAGTAGTATGCTGTATTCACAGCCTTTCGATCGTAAAGGAAATCAATCAGCAACATATCTCTTGAGTCCTAAAACACAGCTGCCAGAACTTTCCCTGCCACTCCATACTCGTCCTCTTGTTCTTTGGGGTGTAGTGGTGGGCCCATGTTTTGTCGCAGGTTACAATTCGGTTCAAAAACGCCTCTCCTTCTCCCTCACAGCGATTCAGAAGCTGCTGACAGATGTTTTTTTGGACATTTCTGTGTGCCTCTGTGAGAAGACATGGGACCCACCTCGCCGAGACTTTGCCAAATCCAAGCTCATCTGAAAGAATTGCGTGCACACTCCCAACACTTATGCCCACCTCTGATGCAATTTCGGCAACAGTTATGTGGTGGTCATCTTCCACAAGGTCAAGAACAGCCCGAATGTTGTCAACATTGATGCTGGACCGTGGACAACACTTGTGACTTGCATTGACCACTGCATCACGACTGCTTCGAAATTTTTAGGCCCAATCAAACACTTGTGTTCTTGACAAAGTAGCATCTGCAAACTGTGCCTGGAGTCTGGACAAAATCTCAGCTGATTTGACGCCTTCATTGGCGATAAATCGGATAATTGCCCACTGCGCAACAGACAAAGGTACCTCGTGCTCAGACATCGTGCTACTGATGCGGGAACGTGTTCTGCAGGCGGGGCTGGGCGTTCCCTCACCTTCACACATCCCCACCTAACTACCTCAAGTGCCCCATATCACTCACTCCACTTCCTGAGTCCACACATAAAAAATCCGGTTCATATTTGAATGACCCTCGTATTAAAAAAACACTAACTACAAAACATCATAGCAAAATATATATCACTTTAAAGAAGAAGATGGGTACTTTAATGCACTGTTTACACAATGGAGATAAGTGAAGAGACAAATTTTTTATTAGCCCCCCATACATAAAATCTATGGACACGGCCCTCTGTAGGGACCATAAGAAGGCAAGAGTTGAAGTGTTAAATTTAGTTAGTTACTTCTTTATGTGTTTAGTTTCTGAAGATGACAGTAAAGAAAGAAAAACTATCAAGTCAGTGTAATAAATAAAATCATATCTTATTCTAAAACAGAAATATACTGTATATATTATTAAAATAACAAAATAAAAAAAACCAATGAAATCCACTGACCATCCTGTGGTTTCTTCACAAACTCGACGCCAAACTTCTGAAACCTAGCACACGTTGCTTCAACGTCCGGTACCATTAGTCCAATATGTCCTGAAAAAAATTACAATACCAGTTAGGTAAACCAAACCTATTACTATACTCTTTAGCTCTGTATCAATTTGTAATTGTAGTAATACAAAATAGCATGCACAAGCAACACAAGTTCAACCATATGTATGAGACCATCAGGAGAAATATAAAATCAACAAGTACAGAAACATACCTCAAGTTCTACAAGGTAATGGCCAACACTTCTCTGTGGGTCTGAGAATTGGACTTGAATGAAATCCCAGGCCAGTCGTATTCACGCAGATGAAATGAGATTCCTCAGCCATGTGGCAGGACATACTCTTTGATATCAAAAAAGAAATAATGTTGTACGGCAGGAATTGGATATTATGAGTACACTCGATAGGACTGTCTAATGTCAGCTAAAGTGGACTGCCCTCAAGTGGACAAAGAAGTCAAGACTGCCCTCTATCTGATTGAGATGGAAAGACAATTTTCCCGTCACATTTTGATTTTCCTTCTTAGTATGTGTTTATTGCTGTCGTATACTTTTAATATTGCTACACCATTACACAACATGCTACGTGTTGCTCGGCTAATCCAGCAGAGTCCGGCTATAATGTGTGTGCGCGTATATCCTGCTGCTACTTTGAGATGAAGAATAATTACGTGACACTTGTCACGCATCCGCAACAAGACTTTTCCAGACCATATTGGTCCACGCGCAGTGTTCAAGGCCGCAATCAATTAGTCTCTAGTGTTTTCTAGTAGACGCCTATTACGGAATATTCTCTCAGCAGGGTATAAATACAAGACTTCAGCGAACGCTTAGTTCAGTTTGTAGTATTGTGGCGAAGTGTTATGTGTTTTATAATTGCGCAAGACTATATTAGTTGAGATTATTATTGCATATGAACAGTTTTTATTTAATTTGTTGTAAGAGACTATTTTGTTGATTACAAACTGTTTAATTCTAATAATTAAAGCTGGTGATTAGTGACTTAATTGGTGTCTTGTATTTACTTTTCTACTATACCATACGACGATCAGTTAGACCGTCATAACAATATCATAAAAAATCGTTTTTGATTATTTTTCCCAAAGAGCAAGGAGAAAAATAAAATAAAAAATATTAAGATAACTAATCCTCTTCAAACAATACTTTAAACTATACAAATCATGTGATCGAGAAATTCAGGTTTTGAATTTTATCTTTAGAACAGATTATTACAAAAATACTGGCTGGCTGAGTGGTTGTGATGAAATAATACTCTGGTTTTTTGTTTGGAGGGAACATTTTGCTCTTTCTGTTCCAGTTAACACAACACAACACAATATAGACACAGGATTATTATGCACAACGAAAAATTATGCAGGCTGTGTACTGTTTTAATGAAAAAAAACTAACAAAACAAGTATGTCTCTCTCTACTCTCACATCCCAACCCCATATATAACTACTAACACTTCTTCTTCTGATAGTTACTATCTGTTTGGGATGTTGGATATCATACAGACTATTTTAACTTTCTGTACTGCTGCATGGAATAAGTCAGTTGTATTCATACCAAACCAGGTCCTTAAATTTCTCAGCCACGAGATTCTCGATCACCCAGCTCCTCTCTTTCCAAGTACTTTTCCCTGTAGTATGGACTGCAATAAGTAAAATCTCTGTTTATTTCTCATGAGATGTCCCAGATACTGAAGCATTCTTATCTTCACTGTGTTAATAACTTCCCTTTCTTTCTTCATCTTACTAAGAACTTCAACATTAGTTATACATGCTGTCTATGAAATGCTCAGTATTCTACGGTAAAGCCACATTCCGAAAGATTCCCATTTTTTTAGTTGTGGCTTCAGTCGAAGTCCAAGATTCTACACCATAGTAGAGGACCGAAAATACGTAGCAGCGTAAAAGTCTCATCTTTGTATTTATTGTTAAATCGTGACTTTTGAATAAACTGCTCATTTTACTGTACACTGCTCTTGCCTTTTCAATTCTGCTCTTTATTTCTTGAGAGTGGTCTCATTGTTCATTGACTATAGTACCAAGATATGTAAATTTGCTTACACGTTCAACTGACCTTTGGTTTATATTATGGGTGCAGTTTGTGAACTTGTTCTTAGATACAATCATTAGCATAGATTTATTAACATTTGATGTCTAGACCAGGGTTCTCCAAACTACGGCCCGCGGGCCAGATCCAGCCCACGAAGGGTCATTGTCCGGCCCGCGGCAACCCGGCCAATGCTGCGTGCAGTTTTTAAATAGATTGTCAAAATACTCCAAATATTATAACATTTTACTAAATAACTAAACAAGAAATACGTTCAGTAAAATGTTATAATATTTTGTACAAATTTAAAACATTTACGTGGTTAATGTGCTTGTTCGTCTGGCTGCCTTGGACGAATCACACTTTTCACTCGCATCAACCTAAAGCAAAGATTCCGATTCCCTCCATGAGCTTGGCAAGAGCAATGGTTTCAATGTTTGAATCTACCTATATCTGGTGAACAAACATTTTCAAAAATGAGCTTTGTAAAATCAAAGTACACGCCTAACTTGTCAGACAAACACTTTGAAATCCATTTAGTGATAGGAGCATCAAAATTTGACCCAAAATGAGCAGACATTATATGTGTCAGAAGCAACTCCACACATCCCATACGTACATAAGGAAGCCAAAAAGTAATACATGAATGTTATTTTTTCCTTACTTTTATTTGTATTATTTTTAATAAATGAATTTGTTTTCTTTGATAAGTCTAATTAATTTTTATTTAAATATTAACTTTATTGACTTGATTATTTTATAAATTATCAAAAAATAATTTTACAATGTGTGTGTGTGGGGGGGGGGGAGCCTCCTGACTTCCAAGATTTTTCAATTTGGCCCTCAAGTGAAAACGTTTGGAGACCCCTGGTCTAGACCATATCTACAGCTGCCACTAACACTAATATAATACTAATAACACATTTCCGCAACCACTGGCAGGATGGTTGAGAAGGCCAAATTTCACAGACGGATTTACAGCTACCTTATTTACACATGCATACAGAAATATCAGCAAAACATTATTCTTAGCTCAACATTAAAACTTGTGCAACACTTACCGAAACCCCGTGGGTCAGAGTTTCCGTTATGGTATTCTGCATCAGGATCACTTTCCGTTCCCCAATTACTAGAAACAAAGGACAACAAGGTTAACTACGTCACCATCTATATGTATCACTAAATTTTGCAAGCTAAAAAGCATAACTGAGTTTTCCTGCATAGAAACACAAGTCAATTTAGGAAAAACAAAATGAGTAAGTGGGCCAAGAATGCTACTCAAATTTAAGGAGTACATTTGGCATTTCTCTGCTAAACAATATGACTCCTTTTAACAACATTTGGGTTTTTTACAGCAATTGTAGAAGAAGGTATCACATTGGACAATACCCTGTACAAGCTACTACCAAAAAGTGCTATCAAAGAACTACTTCCAAGGCAGTGATATCACACTGATGAAGAGTCCAATATCCAGCATGGGAATGGTTATCAGATGGTTGGGCAGGAATGTTTCAACAATGGCAACGAAAAACTCATGTCACACTATGATAAACTGTCATAAGACAAATGGCACCAATCGTTCATCTTGTCGCATTTGTGGCCCTTAAAACAGTTGTTGGGCGAGGACACTAGTTGCAGCTGCAGCGAGTGTTCTGTGCAGGCCATAGTGTGACGTTGTTCAGTAGCTGCCCTCACTGCTGATTATCCACTGTAGTCCTCTTCAGTCGGCAGCGGAATGAAGATCCTGCTGATGTCTCTGAATATGGGCTTCACTTCAACCTCTTTCTCTTCCATTTCACTCCTCTTCTTTCCTGCTGCTTTCTTCACGTTGTCCGACAACGAATTTTGTGGCTTAGCTGCACTCTTCTCATACCTTAGAGGGCGTTTCACAGGGCTGCCGGCTCCTAATCAGAACCAATCGGCTCATTGTGGACACTCCCAGTTGCTGCCAGGTGTTTGCATCGAACCTTTCAGATGGCTACTGGCTTCAGATAGGCTCACTGCAATTTCTCCAGGCTAGCATGGTGAGCAGATGTCTGTCACTGCAGTCACAAAATGTTTAAAGAATCTTGGTGATTTTTTTTATAAAAGTATATATTCAATTGTACTTTCAGATAAATAGAGAATTTTCACAAATGTTCCACACATTGGTTTTTTCTATATTAATGCAACTAACTTTCTGCCTGTCCCTCCTCATAGCCTTCCCACCACTTCCAACCATATCTCAAATGCTGTTTGGAAATTTTTTCCCCAGTCATGTTGTACCTGTTATGATTCAGTTTGAATATCATTGACAGTGTTGAAATATTCAATTTTTTTTTGGGGGGGGACACAATAAATTTACAAAAATTTGGCAAGAAACAGCATGCCGGATGACTATCAAACACAACACGGTATGCACAGGAGCATTGTTATTTTATGGTAATTATTTCCTGTTATGTCACAATTGTGGTCTTTTAAGACAAACGTTGTCTCTCATGATATTAATTGATGACTTCGTTGGGCACTTGGTGAAACATATTAATACAAAGGTTTTGTAAAATATATAAAAACACTTGGTAAGTTTCACAGATTTTATTTAACTCTGACAGCTGTTTCGACTAACTAAGCCATTGTCAAAGAGGCGAATGAATGAAATTACTAAACACAGGATGTGAGTAAAGGTGGTGGTGGTGACCATCTGTTTAGGGCGTATCTGGAACATCTGTGTTGAGATGGAGAGGGGGGTGCAAGAGACAAGGGAAAGTCAGGTGTCTTTAAAAACTAAATACAATCATGACTGCAAAATATAAAATTTACTGAACTAAATATAATCTGAATGCAAAATATAAAATAAAATAAACTAAATAACAGCTTTTAATAAAGGGGATACACAGAATTCAGTTTTTTCATTTGTTAAATTTTTATTTTTTATTGCTTTTTTAATTTCTAGAATTTCTAACAAATCGATTTTTTTACCTTTTTGTATGTTGTGGAGTAGTGTTATGTTTTTTTGTGTCTATGAAGTGATTGTGTTGTAAGCAATGATCTGCAAAACCTGTATTAGATGTATTGGTTAAAATCGCCTTCTTATGTTCAGAAATGCGATGTTTCAGAGGACGCCCACATTGTCCGATATAAATAGCATCGCATTCTGCACAGTGTATTTCATAAACTCCATTTTTCTCCAGTGTGTTTGATTTTTCTTTATTATTGACTAGTAATGAAAAAAGATTACGTTTGTTTACTGATACCATGTTAAGACCATGGCTTTTTAACCTATTATTAATCCTATCTGTTATAAACGGAATGTAATTTGTTAAGTGAAATTTTTTGTTACCCTGATCTGGCTCTATGGAATAAAATTCTTTTAAAGTAATTTTCTTCTGTTTTTTGAAAATTAAAGAGTGTATTATTCTTTCATCATAACCGTTATTTTGTGCTATGGCTTTTATAATATCTACTTCTTTATTGAATTTTCTTTGGATAAAGGAACTATAAGGAGACGATTAACCATTGCATGAAAACTGCTTAATTTTATGTGCCATGACATTAGCGATTGTTTATGTATAACGGTATCTGTAAAAATAGGTTTTATATATATCTGAAAACTAAGATTATTTTGTGACCTAGTAATGGTAAGATCCAAAAAATTTAAACTTTTCATATTTTGTTTCACATGTAAATTGCACGCTACTATAAAAGGAATTAATGGCTTACCTATGGGCTCTCCTTTATCACCTTTATTAAGTGAAATCTTTATGACATTTTTGTAAGAAAATATTTTTACATGAAATAACCCCAACGTAAAATATGTTTTTCATTGGGCAAGGTATGCTGATGATATATTTTGTATCTGGATGGGAACAGATAAACAGCTCCATATGTTTTTAGATTTTATTAATTCCTTTTATAGTAGCGTGCAATTTACACTTGAAACAGAAAATATGAAAAGTTTATATTTTTTGGATCTTACCATTACTAGGTCACAAAATAATCTTAGTTTTCAGATATATATAAAACCTATTTTTACAGATACCGTTATACATAAACAATCACTAACATCATGGCACATAAAATTAAGCAGTTTTCATGCAATGGTTAATTGTCTCCTTATAGTTCCTTTATCCAAAGAAAATTTCAATAAAGAAGTAGATATTATAAAAGCCATAGCACAAAATAACGGTTATGGTGAAAGATTAATACTCTTTAATTTTCAAAAAACAGAAGAAAATTACTTTAAAAGAATTTTATTCCATCAGGGTAACAAAAAATTTCACTTAACAAATTACATTCCGTTTATAACAAATAGGATTAATAATAGGTTAAAAAACCATGGTCTTAACATGGTATCAGTAAACAAACGTAATCTTTTTTCACTACTAGTCAATAATAAAGAAAAATCAAACACACTGGAGAAAATGGAGTTTATGAAATACACTGTGCAGAATGCGATGCTATTTATATCGGACAATGTGGCCGTCCTCTGAAACATCGCATTTCTGAACATAAGAAGGCGATTTTAACCAATACAGGTTTTGCAGATCATTGCTTACAACACAATCACTTCATAGACACAAAAAAACATAACACTACTCCACAACATACAAAAAGGTAAAAAAATCGATTTGTTAGAAATTCTAGAAATTAAAAAAGCAATAAAAAATAAAAATTTAACAAATGAAAAAACTGAATTCTGTGTATCCCCTTTATTAAAAGCTGTTATTTAGTTTATTTTATTTTATATTTTGCATTCAGATTATATTTAGTTCAGTAAATTTTATATTTTGCAGTCATGATTGTATTTAGTTTTTAAAGACACCTGACCTTCCCTTGTCTCTTGCACACCCCCCTCTCCATCTCAACACAGATGTTCCAGATACGCCCTAAACAGATGGTCATCACCACCACCTTTATTTACATCCTGTGTTTAGTAATTTCATTCATTTGCCTCTTTGACAATGGCTTAGTTGTTAGTCGAAACAGCTGTCAGAGTTAAATAAAATCTGTGAAACTTACCAAGTGTGTTTACATATTTTACAAAACCTTTGTTGTCTCTCATATCTCACTAATTGTCTGACCCGGAAGAAGCAGAATCAATACAATTTGATTTTAGTTTCTAGTTGTAATAACTCAAAAATTAGGTTGTTGTGACAGGGTATGGAATATACGAGTGCGATTTGAAAAGTTCACGGCCCACCATAGAAACGAATGTGTGGCGTTTCAGTTTTTTACTGCATCTTGGCGCCATGTTCGCCCCACGAACAGCTGTGAAGCGTCAAGTCATTCTACGTACTTGTGTAGAAACAATTGTATAAATAAGGTTATCTCACAGCTACGCTGAAAATGGAGAAAATTGAACATCATGCAGTGATAAAAGTTTTTGTTATTAAAGGTTTAACGCCAACAGAAATTTTTAATGCGATGAAGAATGTGTTGGGTGATCCTGGACCTTCATTTACTAGAGTGAAAAAATGGGCTGCTGAATTTAAATGTCGTAGTGCAAGTTTGGAAGATGACCCGCGTACTGGCTTCAATTTTCAGGGGTGCTAAGGGAATATTGTTAATAGATTACCTTGGAAAGTGTCAAATGATAAATAAAGAGTATTACGCTAACCTTTTCGCCCAACTAAATGAAAAAATTCGAGAAAAAAGACCAGGTTTAGCAAAGAAGATTATTGTCCATCAGGATAATGCACGCCCTCACACATGTGCTGTGTTGTGGCTAAAATCACAGAGTTGAAGTGCGATCTGTTGCACCATCCACCTTATTCCCCTGATTTAGCGCTACCTGACTTTCATCTATTCCCAAACCTCAAAATATTTCTTTCTCGGGGGGGATTTCCTCAGATGACGAGCTGAAAGTGGCAGTAAAAGGTTATTTTGAGGACCTAGAAGAATCGGACTTCAACGGGGTAAAAGTGCTGGAGCATCGCTGGACTAAATGTATTGAACTATATGAAGACTACGTTGAAAAATAAAAACAATTTCAGAAAGAAAAGGTAAGTCTTTCATTATCAGGCTGCGAACTTTTCTAATTGCTCTTGTAAATATATGTTATTATCTTTCCTTGTGTTACAAAATATATAGCATTTATTTTTGTAATATATTTAGCACAAAAAGTATCAGACCATTATCTAAAATATTACAGAGAGCCTGAGATTTTCAAATGCATTTTTCCTTTCCCAAACACATGGTTGTCAAAAGAATGTATTAAAATATAAACTTATATATAAAAATATACCACCACAGTTTGTATAACAAATATGTCACAAAAAAAGCTCTACTGACATCTATGAATGTATCGTATGTGCAAGTGGATGAAGTACATTTATGCCCATTGCAAAAATGGCAAAAACTGCCTTTATTTCATAATGTACCAGTGAAAGTAAAGCTGGTACCCAAAGAGTTAAAAATATTGCAGATTTCTCTCATTCTACCATGTAAGCTTCTATTATGTTACCTTGCATGCATCACTTATAATAACTTTCTAAAATTAAAACTATGGTATCACACATACTGTGTTAATTCAATTGTCGCTTTGCGTGACAGAGCCCATGACGTCCTCGCTTCGTGGTCTGATGGAATGTCAGCTGCGTCTTCAAAACCCATAAAATACAGAGAAAACTTCATTTCAGGAAAATCCAATTTCTGAAGTAAACGCATTCCTAACACTTCAGTGTAGAATGGCAAGGACTTCCGCGGATCCTTGATCCTGTACATTGTCTGCTGCATGATAAAGTCCTAGAAACGAGACAGAAGTTCTCATTAGCATCGGAAACTATTACTTAGACAACTCTAATTATTTCTACAGTGTTACTGTGTTATTGTGTTACTGTGTACATATAATAACATATGTGTTACAGAAATGTTAATATTATTCTTATTCTGTGCCTGTACTATTATTATAAATATGTGGTATTATAATTCTACTAGTTGTTACCCGCAGCTTCGCATGCGAATATTTTACTTTTTATAAGTATTTTAATATAATTTTTATTGTCTAGGCCTATATCTATATGGCGTTCTGTCACAATTTTGTACTCATTTGTCAAATTCTCTCCAAAGCTGTTTTAAACACTTGTACTAAATTATTATGTTGGTGCAACAGCCTTTGGAGATTTAAAAGTTCCCATTTATAAAGCCTTTGGAGATATTTATAAAGTACCCATTAACTCAAAAACGTTAGGTTCTTTATTTTAAGTGTTGCTGTGTTATAAGCATCACAATAAACGTTATGTTTTCCTAAACCATAGCTTTTATTTATTTTAGCCAAAAACCAAAAACCATTGTCACCTAACCTCACAAATGAAAACAATTCATATTTTTGCTTTGCATTAAGAAATAGGACAATTTACAATTAGTACACTTCTTCTTTTCCACATCATAATATATCAATACAATCGCATATTATATAAAACATCGAAAATGTACTCGCATATTATATAAAACATCGAAAATGTACTGCAGGAACGGATAAAGGTACAGTTCCGATGCCGCTAAATAGCTTTTGTTTATTTACTTGTTACTATGGTAATTAATTCTGGTCTCCATGGTGTTGGCGACATCTTTATATGCGTCACTAAAATGGTATAATTAAAAGGGCCTAAATCATGTGAACGGGGCAGAATATCATATTCCAAGTTAGACAGTGTTTTTTGCCGTGTGTCAAAGGTTACATGTGCAAAATTTGGTGTGGCAATCGGTGTAGATTTGTATTCAGTACAAAGAAATCCTCAGACATTGAGTTATATATATATATATATATATTACATTTAATATTTATACATAAATTTACCTCAAGATGTTATTTTTCTATTTGGAACATGTTTCGGGTACTATCTTGTACCCATCCTCAGCCTTCCAGTTTTTTTGTCTGGTGAAGTACATATGTGTTGTTGGTTGACTATTATTATTGTGGCTTCCTGTTGGCTTCTGGTATTTCAAGTTGGTTTTATTGTGTGTGATTGTGGTGTATGTGTTAGTTTTTTGTGTATTTTCAATGTTGAGTGCTTTGAATATTGTGTCATGTTTTGTACTGATTTGTATTTGTTCAGGTATTAGTTTGTTTTCTGTTACAAATACCTGAACAAATACCATTACAGTTGATCTGTTTGTTGACACATAAGTCTATGGTGAATCTTCGTCTTCACGTCGAGTCGTTTCAGAAGAGTCTCTATGTTGTTCAGAAGTTGTGTGCTTACAGAAAAGAGTGTGTGTCTACAGTTTGAGTCCTTACAGAAGAGTGTGTGTGTGTTCACTGTTTGAGTCCTGGCAGAAGAGTGAAGAGCGTTCAGCTCGAAACCAACGGTTGTTCAAAATTTTTAGAATGATCTGATTGGCTGAAACACTCTCCCTTCTACTTGAAATTTAGTCCCCTTATTCCGTGAGAACGAAAAATAATTCCCACAGTTCGAGAATTGTTATTATTTTTAATATTGTGAAATACACCGGAACCAATTGTCGGTCGGACGTCAGGTTGCAATTTATATTGCGATTGTCTTGGCTGCAAGCCAAGTTATGCTAATTCTAACATATACATTTGATTTGTAATTTTTATAATAATAACATATTCAAATCTGAACTCCCTAGCTCACTTACTATGGAAGTTATTTGAATAAAATGAATTATCTCATTAACTCTTTAATTATATTTATTGAAATTTGCACACCCTATTCTTAATATTTCGGCAAACATTTTGACTATTTTGGTTTTTGCCTATATTTATTCGTTTCCGAAATATTAACGTTTTAAAGTTAGGGCGTGTCCCTAATTTATAAAGGTGTGTGTGTGCTTACGTAACGCCACCGGACATAGCCGCTGCGCGTTTTACAATTGTTTCCAATGCTCGCTACAGCGCGAGATATGGTTCTATCGATTTAAATTTATTTTATATTTTGATTTTTGAAACCTTGTACATATAACCCCAAATCTATGGGATTTGGTACGTTATATACACCCCCACCCCTTTAAAAAAAATGATTGTAGATTATAGTTATTTTTTTTTTCTACATGTACATTCTTCATGTTTCACAAGTATGCATTGTTCTATTTACTTACAAAAACATATACTGATGTAATTATCTTATTCATACAAGCTTTATATATATATATATATATATATATACATATATATATATATAACTTAATTCTAATACATTAAGATCATGTGTATAAAAATATTGTGAGACAATGTTTGTAGCATGGGTAGTATTTAATAGCGAGACATTTAACAAGGTATTTCACACAGATGATAATAGACAATTGCGGCGCGTGCGCTTAGGAATGTGCTTCCGTTTTGCTACTTCTATTATTGCGTAGTAAACGCCGTTAATTAGCCTATGCATTTAAAAACTAGATGCGTGCGGGCTCGTGGGCACGTCGTTGCTTTGTGAACGCGTTTCCGGCCACGGTCACCCGTCTCACACCTCGACTTGTGTGTTTGTTTACCAGTGCTACAACTGATTGTTATTTATTTATAACCTGCCCACAATTATTATTATTTATATCTAATACTCTAATTTATTTAAACAATTATTATTGATATTTAAATATTTAGTATTTAAATTATTTCTAACTCTACACAATTTATATTTACAGCGTTTCTATTATTTGGTATCACGCACCTAAGATTTTTTTATCTCATTCGTAATATTTTCTTAACAAAGCTGCGTGATATTTTCCTATTACTTTTCTTCTATCTAACGTTGTGACGATAAACGTGTGCGGCGCAAGCTGTTCGGCTAATAAGTAGGGCCCGTTGTACAACCGAAAAAACTTCGTCGCTACATTTAAATCTCATCGTCCAACCAGGTTTGCCTTTAGAAGTATTTTTTCACCTAGCACAAAGTTCGTCAGTTTATGACTGTTGTTGAACCTTTCCGCACGCCTTCGTCCTTTTGCCGCTATTCTCTCTCTTACTAATTGATTTTTACATTGCACTGGCAGAGGTAGATTACTTGTTTTTGGCATGTGCAAATATTCCTGCCAAAATCTTTCCGGTTTTAGTCCAGAGTCTAACTCCGCTGGTGTGTATTCTGTTGTGTCATGGTAACTCTCATTTATTGCTGTTTCGAAAAATGGTAAGAATTCGGGCCACTTTATGACAATAAATTCGGAACATTTTCCCTATCTCCCTATTCACTCTCTCGGCAAGGTTCCCTTGCGGTCTTCTTATTGAAGTGAGGATTGCCTTGATGCCATTTCTTTCCAAGGTTGCCGCCCAGTGCTTATTCTGGAATTGTTTTCCCTGGTCGCTAAGCACACTCTTAATTTCTCCATGTTCCGGAATATACCTATTAAGTATTATGTTTAATACGAACTTTGTGGTGGGTCTAGGTATCACGTATAGACTGACTTTCTTGGTAAAGACATCCACACATACTACAATATGTTTTAACATTCTGGTTGCCTTAGGTAGAGGTCCCAGGAAGTCGGTTGCGACCATCTGTCCCTTCCCTTCCGTTATCACATTGGCCATGGGAACATAAGTGTGTAAATTCGGTGCTTTTGCGGTTTGGCACTGAAGACACGTTTTTAATAACCTTCGCACTCTTCGATACATATCGGTGATCGTAAAATCTTCTTTTAATGTTTTTACGCATTTTAATGGTGAAGCGTGAGCCATTTTTAGGTGTAACTGTTGTGTTATACAAGCTAGCATAGGTGGAGATAGTACCACCTTCCATTCACCCTGTAGTAATTTATACAGTATGTTATCCCGTACCTGATAGTGTGGACTTTCCTGCGTTGCGATCACTTGCTTTTTAGCATGGAGTCTGGGGTCACTGTCCTGCTCGCGTCCTATGTTCTGTAGCATATCAGTTACTTCCGGCGCGACAGTGTATTGAATGTCCAATACCTTCAACTCGTCGTCAGCTGCTTCGTAGACCTCTTCTCTTTCTACAGGTGGATATCTACTCAAGGTGTCGGCTGTGGTATTCTCCGATCCTTTACAGTATTTAATTGTAAACGAGTATTTTTGAATGGCTGACACCCATCGTGTTAGTCTGGAGTTGGCTAGCCGGCATTTTAATATGAAAGATAATGCTTGATTATCTGTATGGATTTCGAAATGGGTACCGTATAGGTAATGTCTGAATTTTCTGAGAGCGTTTATAATGGCTAGTATTTCTTTTTCTGATATACAATAATGCAACTCGGCACCTTTGAGCGTTCTATTTGCGTATGCAACCACATGAAGACCTCCTTGTTCGTCCTCCTGGTGCAACACGGCGCCAATAGCGTACTCACTGGCGTCAGTATACATTACGTACTTCCTGCCCTTTTGTGGATGGAATAACTGTAGGTTGGTTGTGAATAAACCCTTAACCCTCTCAAACGCATCGTTGTGTTCAGAACCCCATTTCCACTTTATATTTTTGCATACCAGCTGTAGCAAGGGGACTGTGTATTCGGCGTATTTGCTGGTGAATTTCCTGTAGTATCCCGTGAGTCCTAGGAATGCTCGTAGTGCTTTGAGGTTCTTGGGCACAGGGAACTCCACAATACTCCTGAGCTTCTTTGGGTCCGTGCTGATGCCTGTGGCTGAGATTGTGTGTCCCAGAAACTTCATTTGTGATTTTATGAACTCACACTTGTGTAGTTTGAGTGTGATGTTAGCTAGTCTCAATTTCTGGAAGACGCTCCTCAAATGTTCAAAGTGTTCCTCCAATGTGTGGGATATCACAAGGATGTCATCCACAAATATTACTGTGTAAGGGTCTACTTCCGGTCCTAGGGCTCTCTCGAGGCATCTTACGATCGCGGCGAGACTCGTACTTAGGCCAAAGGGTACCACTTTGTGCTGGTAGCATTTATTATTAAAGATGAATGCTGTGTACTTTCAATCCTGTTCGCTCAACGGAATTTGCCAGAAGCTCGCTGTCAGATCCAACTTCGTGAGGTATCTAGCTCCTTCGCATTTTATGAAAAGATCTTCCGCTGTTGGCGCGCAGTCGAACTCCTTCTCTACCAAATTGTTCAGATTTTGCATGTCCAGACAGAGTCGTATTTCTCCTGACTTCTTACGAACTATGAGCAATGGATTGAGGAAGTTACTATTGCATCTCTCTATGATGTCTTCATCCAACATCCGCTGTATCTCTTGCTGGACTTCAGCTTGGTACTTTATGGGTACTTGGTAGAGTCTTCTTATGAACTTCTCGGGTTCTACAATATTTATATTGTGTTGGTAAACTGTCATGGTTTATGTCGCTCGCTGAAAATATCTCTATACTCTTCCTGAAGTGATGTCAACCTTCGTTCAGTTCGGGAATCTAAGGTCGGTTCCCCCTCTTTACCCCCTTCATATTTAATTACATGTTTTGGCGGGCGCGTAATTTCAATTGGGTCACTGTACTCTTGTGTTGGTGTGTGTGTTGTGTTTAAATTAAAAATATAATTATTGTCATTAATGCAACATTTTAACAGACGTTCACCAATGTCAACTTCCGCGTGTATCTGCCGCAACACATCGACCCCCAATAATATGTCGCTATTAGATTTTTAATCTCTACTACACACACTTCAAACTGCACATTTTGTACTGCAATTGTTATATAACGTTGCGTGTCAATTTTTTCTCTAGTGTCTGTAGCAGTGCGTATGTAGAATTGATTGATTGGAAGCGATGGGGCTGTATGGAAATATTTTTTATTTGCGCGTAAAAATCTTTCACTAATACCGGATACAACACTACCGGTATCCAAAAGTACCTGCGTGGGAACGCCGTTTACATGAGCTTGTAGTACCGGACACGCTGTGTTAGGGGGGCATTGTTGTGTTGTATTTGACTCCAACAGTGGTTCTCTAACATCCGGTGGGAACACGTTATTAACCGGCACACAAATTTCATGACAAAATTTACATTTCTTACACCTAATATTTTTCTTATTCTAACAATCTTATTTCTAAATATTTTTGCAGGGTTTATTGCGCATCCTTTTTGGGTGCACCCTGTTGCACGTTTTTTGTATGGGGATACTGTTTTACTTTTGCAATAGGGTCTCTAACATTTTCTATTTCGCTAGTTTGAGCGGTCGTACCGATATCTGATACCACGACTATTTGTATGGCTCTCATTGGAGTTCCTTCGTTGCCTTTGCTTATCGGTTTCTGCCTATTGAAACTCTGCTTCCCCTTATATTCAACGGGTTTATTTTGCGGTTTTGGCGGTGCTTGTTGTGGAGCCGAACTAGCATTAGGCCTTAGATCAGTTTGGGTATGATATTCCCCCCGTCTATTTTGGCTATCATTATTCTGATTATAATTCGGGTTATACCTCCACCCGCCGAAATCAAAAACGGTCTCACTTTGAGATATTAATATTAATAGTTCGTCAACCGTACATATTCCTTGCGTAAATGCGGCTACACAAATATTATGATAAAAGTGGTACGCCAATTTCGTGACTATATCGACTTCAGAAAATGCTGGTGTTAAATGTTTAGCGCGTTCAACCTGTTGTATAATATAGTTTTCGGGCGTTATACCCTGCTTCCGGTCATAACGTCCGTATTATAGTTCATTACGCAAGAGTCTTTGCGTGTGCGAATTCCAAAATCGGTTTTTGAACATTTGTCTAAATTCCGTGTATGTGGTAATTTTATCACGTACAATGTTATACCATCTCCTGGCTGAATCACGCATCGCGTTAACTACCCACTGTATCCGGTCTTGGTCCTCTAATCGCGAACCTACCCTTGTCATTTCGTTTTCGCAAGTTAGCAAGAACTCGATCGGGTTTTCATTATTTTCACCGGTGAAATAGACTCGATTCTTTTTGTCTACTTGCCCTTGTACTAAAATATTTGGTGCCGATTTCCTACGTACTTCCTGTCGCACTTTAGAAATCTCCTCGCTAAGCGTTTGTAATACATTACTCTATTTGTGTCGACATCGGAACGAACTTCTACAATCGACGCGTCTAACCTAGCAACTTGTCATTGTGTTTCGTTTACGTCAGTTTGTATCCGTACTTCAAGATTATCGACTTTTGTAGCTACATCCGTGGTCTGTTTTTCACACCGGCTGATGTGTTCTTTAAATCGCCCCTCCATACGCGAAATCTGTTCAATAAACGATTTATGCATTGTGGTCTCAAAAACCTTAAAACGTTCATTTATTTTTGTCTCGACCGTATGAATTTTTTCTCCGACTTCGGTGATTTTAGCAGCTATTTTAGCATCGGTCTGTCTTATATCCGCGTTAGTCTGTTCTAGTGTCTCGGTTAAACTTGTTTTCTGTGCGTCTATTTTAGCTGTTAATTCCGCGATATTTAGTTCAGCTTTGGCTGCACTTTGTTCAAATTTCGCGTCTATTTTAGATGTTAATTCCGCGTTCGTTTGATCAGCTTTAGCCGCGTTTTGTTTCATTACTGCCGCATTTTGTTTCATTTCTTCCAACAATTGTTTTAACATTTTTTCGGTCTCCATTGTTACACAATATTCTTAACACTCTATTGCTGTACTTATTACCAATTCACAAAACTTTCTTTAGGGATTGTTTGAGTTGGACGCCAGCTGTTTTACTAATTAAAACAGCAAATTTGTTTTAATTTATTTCACTACAATTAAATTTTACAATTTAAAATTTAATCAAAATTATATCGGGCCCCACGTTCCGGGCGACATTTATAACTTTATATTACAAATTTATATTTGGATGGCCCCACGTTCTTGGAGCGTCATTTATAACATTATATAAAAATGATTGTGGTGTGTGAACTGACCTACCTGCTGTGCGTTCTTGTGTCTTCTTCTTCCGACTAGGGCCGTAGGAATTTGTGTTTTGAATTTGCAAGTAGGTTAATTCAAAAGTACAAGCACAAAGTATACAGTTATAATTTTTCGAAAAGTTTTGTGATGTTGATAGATTTTGGAGTACAGCAATAACAAAACAGTGTTGGGTATAAAATTGGGGTTTATTATTCTAATAGCACATAAAATGAAAAACTTACATCTAACGTAATTCTTACGTACTAAAGAGTAATTAGTAATTTGTTCAATGTTTTCTGAATGAATATTAGCTTTCAGAAGGAAAGATTATGAATATGAATTTATACGGATTGGTTTCTTATTGCTTTCAAAAGTTAATTTTTTAAATAGTTTAATTAATGAGTTTTCAAGACTTTAATACTGATTTTACTACTTCGAGATGCTTTTAAAATACTCTTAAATAAATTAGCCGCGAATCTTGTTCAACGTGCTTTTTATTTACTTGTGATTTGTTTCACGTATACTGCAGTATAAGTTTCTAAGTAATTCAATATCAAGATTTGTATAGCGTTTTTTTATCTACATCTATTTCTTATCTATTGCTTCTTACTTAACTTGTTCTACAGATTATCACAATATTGAGGTTCTTATTAATTTAGAGTCGCTGTTTTATAGTTATCTGAATGAAGTTAACTTTACAATTGATTTTAACAGAAAAAGGAAAATGATCTTTTTATATAAAAATGTATAAATGATTTTTGACTTTCCTGGTACTGAAGTTCTCGATGATGTCCTCTGGGGTCCCTCGATGTCCAGGTCCAATCAGCTAGTGGCGATGATTTCTGCTGCGTCCTGGATTCCGGCAAGAGTTCAGGGATCAGCAAAACAGCTCCTTCAGCAACTGTTGATGGATTTAACGTCCGTGGTTTAACTGCCGCAACTGCTTCAGGCCCTCGGTCCGGATACTCTGCACTCGTGTGTGTGTGTGTGTGTGTGTGTGTGTGTGTGTGTGTGTGTGTGTGTGTGTGTGTGTGTGTGCCTCGTCTCGGGTGTCATTCTGTGTTGTCAGTTCTTCAGCTCGTACCACGTTCTAGACGGCCTCGTTCTGTTGTACTCTTGATGTGACTTCACGTAGTATATGGTCGATCTCTTATATGCGTACGCCAACAGTTTGATGTATTGCGCAGTACGCTTATTTGTTGATAAATAAGAGTATCGTACATAGATGCCTTCACAATCCAGTCGTTACAGTTGATCTGTTTGTTGACACATAAGACTATGGTGAATCTTCGTCTTCACGTCGAGTCGTTTCAGAAGAGTCTCTGTGTTGTTCAGAAGTTGTGTGCTTACAGAAAAGAATGTGTGTCTACAGTTTGAGTCCTTACAGAGGTGTGTGTGTGTGTGTGTGTGTGTGTGTGTGTATGTGTGTGTGTGTGTGTGTGTGTGTGTGTGTGCACTGTTTGAGTCCTGGCAGAAGAGTGAAGAGCGTTCAGCTCGAAACCAACGGTTGTTCAAAATTTTTAGAATGATCTGATTGGCTGAAACACTCTCCCTTCTACTTGAAATTTAGTCCCCTTATTCCGTGAGAACGAAAAATAATTCCCACAGTTCGAGAATTGTTATTATTTTTAATATTCTGAAATATACCAGAACCAATTGTCGCTCGGACGTCAGGTTGCAATTTATATTGCGATTATCTTGGCTGCAAGCCAAGTTATGCTAATTCTAACATATACATTTGATTTGTAATTTTTATAATTATAACATATTCAAATCTGAACTCCCTAGCTCACTTACTATGGAAGTTATTTGAATAAAATGAATTATCTCATTACCTCTTTAATTATATTTATTGAAATTTGCACACCCTATTCTTAATATTTCGGCAAACATTTTGGCTATTTTGGTTTTTCCCTATATTTATTCGTTTCCGAAATATTAACGTTTTAAAGTTAGGGCGTGTCCCTAATTTATAAAGGTGTGTGTGTGCTTACGTAACGCCACCGGACATAGCCGCTGCGCGTTTTACAATTGTTTCAAATGCTCGCTACAGCGCGAGATATGGTTCTATCGATTTAAATTTATTTTATATTTTGATTTTTGAAACCTTCTACATATAACCCCAAATCTATGGGATTTGGTACGTTATAATATATATATATATATATATATATATATAACTGAGGAGATATATATATATAAATATAGGCTGAGGATGGGTACAAAATGGTACCTGAAACATGTTCCTAATAAGGAAAGAAATATCTTTAAGTAAATTCGTTATAAAAATTCAATATAATATATATTGTACTGCTGTAAAAATGAACAACAGTACATGAGAATAAAATAATAATTTCAGACAAATCAAAGGTATAAATTTAATAATATTTTGAACATATGGTAGTATTATAAACAAAAACTTATTAATTATTCATGACAAACATAGAGGTAAACTCAAGTATTGGAACTGTATGATACAGAACAGCATGAAGAAAATATATTTTATGTTGACAATTATTACAATAAAATTAAAATAAACATTAAAATAAAACTAAAGGGTAATAAGATTATAATATAATAGATACAAATTAGAATGAATAATGTAAAAATCAGTTAAATGTATTTAATAATAATTAGTAAAATTATATATGTCTTTAAAAGTAATATGATGAAAATATGTGACAAATTTAGCGAGGTATCAATATGGCAAATGTAAATTGTTATAATTGAATTGTTTTTGCATGTAAGAAAATTTGTTTAGTCTAATTCAATTTTTCATCTAATACACATCTCTGTGAGAGTTAAAGTAACTCAATTTGTATAAATAATAAAAAGAAGAAAGTCTAATTTCATATTTAAGAAGATACACATCAAAGAGTCTAATTTTATTTTTACGAAGATACACATCAAAGAGAAAGATCCTGTAAATGAGTCTAATTTTATTTTTAATATACAGTCATACTCCACTTAACGTGAGTGATATGTTCCTCAGCGATTCGCGTAAAACGAAAATCGCGCTAAGCGGGGTTTCCTATGTTTTACCGACCAATACCTCATTGTTTCAGTTTTTATTGCTTTTATATGATTTTCCTTGTCAAAATGTGTTACAAACATAATAAAATACGTATGTACGTACAAAGGTTTTGATAAATAAATATTCATAATACGAAATCTCAAAAAAGGCATTTTAATTTAAAAGATATACATACATACATACAAACGAATATGTACAAAAATAATTTATACAAACATCTACCTAATTCACTTACAATTGATCACAAAGAAGATCCTTGAAAAGTTCCGGGTTGAGGTTCCTCATGTGGCTTCTCAGTCGCAGCCTTTTTGAAAAATGTGTGTAGAGTTGGTTGTGATGCTTTTCGCTTCCTCTCATTTAATAGTTGTTGATAACAATCTCTTCCATCATTGACAACTTTTTTGACTTTCGCGATTCTCTCCCAATCAACTACATTTTGCTCTATGAGGTTTAATCCTGTTTGAATTAACATTAAACCTTCCTGCAAAATTTTAGTTGACAAAATTCGCGGTGTTTCTTCAGGAACGATCTCTTCTTTTTCCGCTTCATCTTGAGATTGTAGATCCAGAAGTTCTTCGTTTGTCAAAGGCTGCGCATCAGATTCAATCAATTCCATAATGTCTTGTTTTTCTACGGATTCTTCACTTAGCCTCCCTGTGTTGGCTAGCTGTGTGATGTCATTCACTAAATTTGAAAAAACTTTATTTTCTTCATTTTTGGCCACGTCCGGCCACAGTTTTTTCCAACAACCATTCATGCAATGTTGCGTAACTTCTTTCCATGAAAGATCAATATTTTCAATGGCTTTCATAATGTTAAACGATTTCCACCATTCTTTCACTGACTGCTTGTCTGCTGAATCTGTTTCATGAATTAATTGGCCGAATGTGCGGCACAAATAATACGCTTTAAAAGCATCAATTGCTCCCTGATCCATAGGCTGCAATAATGAAGTTGTATTGGGAGGAAGAAACACAACATCAACAGGAAAACAGTTTGGAGGCTTTCCAAGGTAACAGAATGACCGGGCGTGTTATCCAGAACTAACAGGGCTTTATGTTCTAAGTCGTTCTCATTACAATATTTGTTTACTTCGGGGATGAAATGGTTAAGATACCAATCATTAAACACAGCCACTGTCACCCAAGCCTTCTTGTTTGATGTCCGTATGACAGGCAAATTTTCTTTTTTTATAAAATTTCATTGCTTGTGGATTTTCTGAATGGTACACCAAAAGAGGTTTTAATTTCAAATCTCCACTTGCATTACCCCCCCATAGAAGTGTAAGCCGATCCTTGGCCACTTTGAAGCCGGGGGCCTGTCACGCACTTTTAGAAATGAAAGTGCGTGAAGGTAACTTTTTCCAAAACAGCCCTGTCTCATCCACATTGAAAACAAGGTTAGGGGGATATCTTCGACTGTTCACCAAATCCTTAAATGTGGAAGGATATTTATCAGCTGCTTCCATCGGCACTTGCTGATTCACCTTGAAGTCGAAGGCTGTGAAGGTTTGAGCGACGTTTGAATCGATCAAACCAACCTCGACTTGCTTTAAATTCAATTGTCGAAAATTCTTCCTCCTTTTTTTTAATGTCGTCAAACAGGGACTTAGCTTTAGCCATGATAACAGCCTGGCTTAAAGGCATTCGCTGCTGGTTCATGTCTTCAACCCAAACACAGTAGGTGTTCCATTTTTTCCATAATAGAGGATCTAGACCGATTCACTTTTGTAGCAGCAATAAATGTACCTGCGGACTGACTGGATAGCACAAGTATTTCTTTATTTTTTACAATTGTACGTACGGTTGACTCCGATATGTCAAACTCATGACCGACTTCTGTGGCACCAACACCCGACTCCATACGATTTAAAATTTTCATTTTAACTTCAAGAGTCAACGATTTACATTTAACTGCTAATTTTGACATTTTACCAGCGCACATTGTTAATCCGTTCTAACTGAATGTTCGAACTAAACTGAAAGGAAAACGTATTCCCAATGTTTAGAAACAATAACGGGGGGGGGGGGGAGTGAATGGTTTTCCAGGAAATTGGCCGAGACTTAAGTTCAACAAGGGGTCCTAAAAAGGATGGATTAACCTGAACTACCATTCCAAGAATGTAAATTAGTACGTATACAGTACAGTAATATTTATTTGGCTGAGACAAGATAAACAAGAAACGTGAATATATTTCTGGCGGGAATGGAAGATGCATTTTGCAAACTAATGCCTACGTCACACACGTCCGCCTTTTCTACAAACATTGTGCACAGTTTAATCTGAGTTGTGGCATCGGGAACTCAGAAATGGTTAATAAACATCAGCCACTGCTGTGTGTAGTGAAAATGTGTTGTGTCTATTCACCGTCACCACGGGTCTCCAGCACAGAGATACGATTTCTCATTCGTCAGAATCCCGCCAACAAGAGTATTCAAGGTCAAATAACATTTATAATGTGTAATGGCACAGCCATGTATGTTTACAAAAGGTACTACTCTTTTGGCTGACACATATACAGATCTACGTCTGACCTAATGCAACCTCTTATTTATCTGTACAAATCAGCTGTCTGTTTTTACGTTTCCACCAAACGTGTTGGTAGGCTGATGTGTTCGTACTCCTTAAAAAATAATAGAGTACTGTAATGTAATTATGTGTTTATTTGTCATTTTCAAAATAAAATACGCAAACTTTAGTTGTTAAATTCAAAATTTACATATTCATTACATTTACAATGATACATATATATACAATATTATTGATACTGTATATGTAATTGTTAATATGTATAATAAATATTTTCTTAGGAAAAAAAACACGTTATAGTGAATTCGCATTATGTGGGGTCGCGCAAAGCGGGGTATGACTGTAGTAAACATCAAAAAGAGAGAGCCTGTAAAGGAGTATAATTTTATATTCAATATGATAAACATTTATATTTAAAGGAGTCTAAATTTATATTCAATATTATACACATCTCAGTGAGAGTTAAAGTAACTCAAGTTGTATCAATAATAAAAAAAAGAATTAATATTGTAATCTATCTTGGATCAATAAGCCAAAGAAAAATAATTTACTTTGAATTTGTAACGAAGTGTATAAAATATTTGAATTAAAAGAACTTTAATAAAGAATAAAAATAACAGAAGATTTTACTAGTAAACATTGGAACTAATTTTATAAACAAAATAATCCTATTAAGAGCGACATCTATGCTGGTGACAAATTGTAAAGGAACTACAAGAGTACAACACTTGAACCCGTGCAGTTTTGAAAAGCTGAGAATTGAACGATTCGCATGTCCACGGTATATTATCTAAATATAATTTCTTCAAATTTTGTTAACAAGAGTTATTTGGTACTGACTAAAGAAAGTAATTAATCATTCCCAATATTAAATAATATAAATCGAAATATTAGTTGTCAACCCTGAGATAGTTTTTCATGATCAATGTTTAACATAAACATTTCAAAAAATTATTCAAATACTAAAATAATATAGAGAACGCGTACGTACTGATCGCCCAAATAAAGGGGCAATTACTATAACAGACAGAAACAAATATAACTAAAAAAGAAATATCAGTACAATAAATGGCATCCACAACATGGGGCTAGTTATATCTTAATTTTATGTTAAATACAACTCAATACTTAAATAATAAATTAATTAATTATATAAAATAGAGAAAAAATATCAGTACATTAAATGGCGCCCAACGTGGGGCAAAAATTATCTTTAAGCCAGCACCAAATGACATAGATTGAGTAATAGGCAATAGTGCCAATCTGAATTAATTATATTACTAAGGATGGGTTGAGGATTCGATCGAATCTTGGATTCGGCCGAATCCGACTGGGTTCGGTTTCGAAGATTCGACGGGAATAAAATAAATAAAAACAATAAACAGTTCGAATCCCGAATCCGGGTCTATTCGAGTAAAAGAAAATAACAAGAGACTGTTTCAAAACAATCAGAAATTATTTCATTTGCCGCTGTATTTTATTCTTAACTGTATACTGTATACGTCTATACATTCACAAAATCGCATGTACCGGTACCCAGCTCCTATTTTTTCATAATTTCGTTTTAATACATCCGTCTTTGGTTCATACAAATTCCAGACTAGTAAAAATTTATAATTTATTCTTGAACAGATTTATTTAATAATAATAACAACGAAATATTTATTGTGATTATTGTATTTATAATTCTTCAAATAAGTACGTGCATGAAAGTAATGGCTAAGGTTGAAAGCAATAAGCCATCCTTGCAGCATAGCGAGCTAACTTTTAATGGGGAGTTGCCATGGAAACAAATGTGCTGTGTTAGTTGGAATTTAGCAGACAGCCTTATCAGTTGTTCGTGTTATCTGTACAGTATTCCATTGTGCATTGTGCATGTTTGATTTCATTGTGTTCGTTTTGTCAGTACCATATTATTTACGTTTCATTTCGTAGTGTTCGTTTCGTGTTATCGTTATCGGTACCGTATTATTTAAGTTTGATTTCGTAGTGTTCGTTT
Organism: Magicicada septendecula; assembly: GCA_034769895.1. Lineage (NCBI taxonomy): Eukaryota > Metazoa > Arthropoda > Insecta > Hemiptera > Cicadidae > Magicicada > Magicicada septendecula. Next base: position 66,982 of record JAWRYS010001704.1, read on the forward strand.
CGTCAGTAGGTACCGTATTATTTACATATGATTTTATAGTGTCGTTTCGTTTCTTATTCTAATTTTATTTTACCCGGTTGTGAGTACATATAGTTGTACCACAGCTGTTACTTTTTAGTTCAGTAAGCGCAGCTTTTGACGTAACAAAATTTTGACTGTCGATGGAATTTCATGAAATTTGATATGTATGTTCTATATGCACTCTACAACAAAGTTAAAAAAATTAAACTGTACGCTTTCTATTTGGGGGTGAGAACCACCCCTTTTTCAAGGGTGATTGACAACAACAAAAATTAACCCCAGGATCCAATGGACAATCAAATTCTAAGCAAAAAAGTCTGTATGCAACTTTTTTGAAAAATGCGATGTTTTTGAGTTATTCCAAATCAACATTTTCGATTTTTACCCGCCAAAAACAGGATTTTAGCGTAATTTTTAGCGAATAACTAAAAAATGTTTGAGTTTATAGTAAAAATGAATAGGACCAAAATTATTCTACACAAAATAACAAACAAAATGCGTTTTGGCCGGGTTTTAATCCACGAGTTGTTTTTAAGATATGGCCGTGAGAAGTTGTTACTTGCAAATTTTTTGCCTGCACAACAAAGTTTAACCCTTCCTACTAACCGAGAAAAATACTTTTGACTATAAAATGTCTAGTGCATATTGATGGTCTATTAATATCCTTTAAATTAATCATTATCCGGATTTTCTGTCTTTAAAATAAAAAAAGTTACATCATAAAAATTGCGCATTTTTTGAAATTTTTTCCCAACTCTGGCCCGCGCGATGTTTCCCACATGTCCAAAAATAGACATAATTAAAAATATTTCTAGAGTTAACTTATACATACCATAAGGACCAACTACAAATTATTTAGATTTATTTCGGTGCTCTTGACAAAAATGGCGGTGATTTTTCCTTTTTTCACATTTTCGGAATTTGCAAATCTTAATACATTTTGTGAAATAGCGGAATAAGGATTAACTTAGGCAAAAATGTTATGCAGATCAAAGTCAAAGTACACAATTAAATGACTAAAATGCCTCGTGTTCCATATTTTTATCTGTCATCGTTACAAAGATACAGCTGTCACAAGGTGGTCAAATACCGAATTTAAGGGGTGGCTTTTTCCTTTGACCTTGAATATTTTTTGTCGTTCAAATTTTAGACAGATTAGTCCTCAGGACATTATTTGTAAGGGTTGAAATTATCTATCTATTCGTTTTTGAATTATTTGTGTACAGTTAAAATGAACAAAGTTATAGCTACATTTATTTATTTTATTATCTATTTATTAATAGGGGTGGTTCACCCTGATATAGTGGATGAAAAACTTTTCTAGCATCTTATTTGAATTTATCGACCTCAAAAACATCCAGAAACAAATTTTCAGTCATTTTTTTATTTTTGTTTTATTTTTATTTTTTAATTACAGGGGTAGTTTTCACTTTCTTACGTCGTCGCCACGCATATTTGTGTCTATCCTGGACATGGTATTACATAGTAGTCTTTGATATTGGTCTAAAAACTAATTATACACCAAAACGCGGCATTAAGAATGCTAATGTTCTCATAACCACCCCCGAAAAATTGTCGATATCACCCCAAATATAGAATTAATGTTAATTATCATGTCATATTTACATTCAGCACCCTTCAAACCTCACCCAAACAAATTTGCAGCCTCTAATTCCAATTTTTGTCTTCCACATATTTTTGGGGGCGGTTTTCACCTTTTAGGGGTGAAAGCGTATAATTATTTTTTTTAATTTTGATCTAGGACCCAAATGGAGTATATAAACAAAATATCATGTTGATACATGTACAGTCAAAATTTTGTTACGTTTTGGCGTTTTTTCTGCTCTCCTTACTGGACTATTTATTTTTATTGAATTCTACAGAATTTTTCCATATTTCACCTGTTGGATAGTATTTTTGGCACAGAATCGTTGTTTTTTTGACAATTTCCCTGGACTAGTAATAAATTAATAGTGATCGTGTGTAGAAACCCAAAATCATGAGTGAAGTTTGGAATTATTTTGAAATCGACATTGACAACAGATATGCTATATGTGGCATATGTGGAGCTCGTATTTCACGTGGAGGCATATCTAAAATAACATCTCCTTTGAAAAAACATTTAAAACAACACAATTTTCTGGAACTCCAGGAAGCCATTAAAAAACGTCACCTAAATGCTGCCGATGCAACCACTACTTCAACGGAAGACCTTGTAGATTCTCCTATGTTATCACCACTTCCGTTCACTAGTACCACTAGTTTACAAAATCTTCAGCCCATAGAAAACCCTACTGTTTCTGAAAAGTCGTCTGAAAATCTTCATCAATTAAATTTGACCATTTCTTCACCAGTAGACATACCTATTCTGTCTCCTGCAGAATCTTTTGAATCCGAACAGTCTTCTTCTTCTTCTAAATCACCATGGTCTTACAAAATTCCATCCACTAAGAAGTTCAAGCGTTCTGTTAATACAGCAAGTTATAAGCAAGACGCAATCGTTCAAAGCCGGAGACAAAAGAAGAGAAAAAATTACTCATTTAATTGCTGAAATGATTTGTACAGACATGCAGCCTGTGTCAGTGGTTGAAGACATAGGTTTCCGTAAACTTATTCAGTATTTGGAGCCACGTTATCCAATGGTTACCAGGAAATATCTGGCCAACAATGTTTTACCTGAACTTTATGAAAAACAGTGTACTGCAATACGATCTGAACTAAGAAAAGTTGAACACATATGTTTTACAATTGACTTTTGGACATCACTGTCCAATCAAGATTACATGTCCTTGACAGCCCATTTTATTATAATTTTAATCTGCAAGAATTCTGTTTGGAAGTAACTCCATTTTCAGAAATCTCACATACAGCTGCAAATATACTGGAATTTCTGAAAGACACTTTAGCTAAATGGGATGTTGCAAACAAAGTGCAAGCAATTGTTCATGATAGTGCTGCCAATATGGTTGCTGCAATGAATACATCAGACTTTGGTCATATTCCTTGCCTTGCACATTTACTGCAACGCGTATTGGACAGTGCCCTATTTAAAGAAGCAACTACATCAAAAATAGTTGGAACATGTCGAAGAGTAGTCAGCCATTTCAAGCATTCTGCTAAAGCTACAAAAGTCTTAAAAGATGCCCAGGCCACTGTAAAGACTAAGCAGCATCGTCTTATACAGGATGAACCTACAAGGTGGGATTCTACTTATGAGATGCTTGCTAGGCTAAAGGAACAGAAACATGCAATTGCACTAGCATCATCAACTCTTGAAATGACTACTGAACTGCGTACCACAGACTGGACATACATTGACAACCTTGAAGATATATTAAAGGTATTTTATGAAGCACCAAAAATCTTGAGCAAGACTGAAACATCTGCATCTGAAATAATTCCAATTATACATAGTACTCAAGAATTTCTTAAATTACAAACAAATTTGAGTACAGGGATGCTGGCTTTAAAATATGAATTATTGTCGCAAATGAAACATCGTTTCCAAAATTGGGAACTTGAGGCTTTATACACTTTGCCAATGATGCTGGATCCTAGATTCAAAGGTAGAATGTTTTCAAATGAAAGAAATTTTGATATTGCAAAAAATATTTTAATCAATGAAATTAAAAAAACAGACCTACTTCAGCAACTGACGAACAATCAAAAACAAATATTTCACCAGCTTTATCTTCTGAAAATAAAATTTTCTCAATGTATTCAAAAATACTCAACCGAGAATCAACTGGATTTAATCAAGGAACTCTTACAGCAGAAGAAGAAGTAAGACAGTACCTTGAGGAAAGTTTGGTGAAACAAGAACATAATGTTTTAGAGTACTGGCAAAACAATACCAGATATCCATCTCTAAGAAAACTTGCGAAAAGGTACCTATGCATTCGTCCATCTACAGTTTCTTCAGAAAGGCTTTTAAGTGCAGCAGGTGCTCTAGTGGACAAAAAGAGAAATAGACTAGACCCAGAACGTGTAAAAATGCTGATATTTTTGAACAAAAATTTAAAATATAGATGTTAAATTACATAGCTTGTTAGTGTGTTACCTACTATTTCAGTTGGTTAGGTTATATTTTATTTGTATTTCTTAAGACATATGGACTGCCATTTTACTGTAATAGGCCTGAATTGTTATTTAGTCATTGTAGTTTACTATTGAAAATTCCTTAAATAGTTTTGTGAGACTTCTTCAATTTTTATTTGTGTATTTCTTCTAGTACAGTGCTTTTACTTAGTTTTTTACTTGCCATCAAGACTATATTTAACTATATATTTTAGCTAATGTTGTTATATCCAAAATTTAAACCTAAATTTGAATAATTTCATATGAATTGTTGAAAACAGTGATGTTCAACAATAATAGAACAGTGTGGCCCAATATTAAAAATAGTTTTAAAACAGTGATGTTTCATCCTTGCTCAGTAGGCCTATTGTAATGTTTTATTAAAACAAGTGCTCATAGTTTAAATAACAAAAATTTTAATTTTTTTTTATGTTGATAACAATCTTTTGTTATCTAATAAATAAATAGAATACATTATTAAATTTAGTCTAATGAACAAAAAACTAGGGCTGGAAATAGTAATTAGTAGCCTACTAAGTTTTCTTTATAATATTTTATATTTAAATTTTAGAAGAATAAGAAAACAATATTGTCAATTAGTGCTACTCAATTTTAAGTTCAATGTGTTTGTTTAAACGATTTTATATTAGATTTGTTTAGATTAGGTAGGTTATTCTGTTTTCAGCATATACAGTTATTCTGTTTGCATGAGTTCATCTCTTAAGTAACTTAATGCGTTACAATTATTTATCATGTGACTTATGTTAAGGCCATTTCTACATTGTAGAAAAAATTGCAAATTTGATTTCTAAGTAGCTTTTTTTGTATTAACTTAATGAATCTGTAAACCCATCAGAAAAAATAAGGTAACATAAATTTATTCGGTAAATTGTATAATTTTAATTGTATTAACATTTAATTTCACATTGTACAAATATAGGTTCACATATTTCTGTATAAGTTGGTTTAACAATTGAGTAAATTTAATTAAACCTAGCTTTCTTATATATTTATGTATAATTTCAGAATTATTACAATAACTATTTCATTAAACATAATTTTTATAATATAGAAGAATTATATAATATTCTTTTAGCCTTCATCAGCATCCTATTACTGAATTTACATCATTCACGTTACTCAACTCAGAATTGTCACTAAGGATTCGGTTTCGGATTCGGTTTTGGATTCGAAAACAAAATATTCTGGTTCGGCTTCGAATTCGGATTCGGTAATTTCTTGGATTCGACCCATCACTATATATTACAGTAAAGTAACTTTGTTAAATTTAATTAGATTAAAGATTTATTTGTAATTAAATTAATTTAAATATTGTAATATGGCTAACAAACTGGAGCAAAGATATGAATTAAGGAATAATAGTGCTGAAGAGGAAGAAGCTGAAATGAAACAGCCACCTAAGAAAATTGAACAAATAACTTTGAGAGATATTATGAAGGCAATAATGGCCAGTTCTAACCAGATAAAGGCTCTAATAACCAGTAAATTTTACCAACAAAATGCTAAATTTGACCAACTCAGGACTGAGATGACTAATTATACTAAACAGTTAAAGGCTTAAAGGAAACAGTCAATAGAACCAATAAAAGAAATAACGATCAAAACAGGGAACAAGTGAGTCAGAAAACAGACGAGAGTAGGCCTAGTAAGGAAATAGAAAATAAAGAAGACAAAAGTGTATTATTATCTAAGAATAAACATAGTGAGCAGAAACAAAGAGAATAATAGCATCTGGAAAAGAAGACGAAAAAATAGGGAAAAGACGTCGAAAGGAACTAAGAAATACAAAAGAAGAATTGGAGATGATTCAGAATGGTCTAATTAAGGTACTTAATCTCCCAATTACCGACCATAGAGAAATAATGAATATGGAAATTTTAGGAATGACTCACAATATAAAAGTGAGTAAAAACTTAAGAAATTTATATTTAAAATGAATACACCAGAAAAAGAAAGGAATAATAAAATGTCAGCTATATCATCAATAGTTGATATACCAGTGACATATTTGGTTAATGAACTAGATAATAAAAGTGATAAAAGTAGGCAAAGATACCATTGAAAATTTGGTGTTCGAAAAATTGCAGTACAGAGTAATCGAAAGATATGTCATTAGGACAGAATTGATTGGAAATTCAATAGCAGGCCTGGAAATGAGTGAAAACTTCACAGCAGAAAAATCAAACTACCAGGTAATAGTGAGGAAATTGATAAGGACAGAAAGCATTCTGAAAACAATATTAATCCATGCAACAAGGATAACTGATGTATTTGACAACGGATGAACTAAGTATGAACACTATTGAAAAAAGGGACTGATTTTCTGGGTATTGACCAAAACAAACTAATTAAGCAAAGATTAGATTAACTATTGATAAAGACAAAATAATATGAAAAATTATTATTAAAAAATTGTACAACAAATTAAGATAAAATGGATCAAAAGAAAACCGAATTAAAAAGGACCATTAGACAACAGATAAATGGGGTGAATGATAAATTAGACCAGCAGAAGGCTGAAATAAAATTAATATTGCAAAGGCATGAGGAAATGGACCATCAGTTGCTGAATGAAGCAGGGGAAGATAAACCTGGCAAGATAATAGGAGTGCAGTGCAAGTTACCTATAAGAGAAGGTAAATTTAAACAAGAAGTCATACCCAATACCCTACAAATTAAGAGAGCAAATAAAAGAAGAAATCGACAAAGGATTAGTAAAGATATAATTGAAATAAGTCAGTCAAAACACACGAGCCCGTTAGTAGTAATTCCCAAGAAGGATAAGTCCTTAATATTGTGTTTGGATGAACGTCAAATTAATCAGATGATAATTCCTGATGAGACGTCACCAAAGAATATAAGAGTAGTTTTAAAACATTTCAATAACGTCAATTTTTGTATTAGTCATGATGCTGTATCTGGATATTGGCAAATAGAATTGCATCCAGCAAGCATAGAATATGTGAGTTTCATTGTGAATGGTATAAGTTATCATTTCAAGCGAACACCTTTTGGGCTGGTCAATAATGTGGCCATATTTATAAAATGTTTTGACGGAGTATTGGGCAAGGAGATTTTAGAAGTTACTACGGTGTATGTTGATGAGTTAGTAATTGCATCATACAGTTGGGAAGAACATTGTAATAGAATTAAGAGGGTACATACCAGATTGGGGAAACATAGAATGACACTCAAGTTAAATAAATTAACATTCATAGCCAGTAAAATTAAATTTTTAGGATCTATAGTAATCAAATACCAGGATGGAAAGGTTAAAGGGACCTACAATATTAATCAGCTTTGCCCGTATAAATCAAGTAATAACTAAAAGAGAATTAATTCTAAAATAAATAACACATGAACTTTATAACCAGGACTGGGAAGGTGAAAATAAAAAGAAAAGAAAATAATATTGTATTCATGTTTTTAAGTTTTTTAGCCATGAAATTAGGCAACTTGTGAAATCACATTTGTTATGTTTATGTAAAACCAGTTGGTTTAAATAATGTTATTTTAATTAACGAGTGTATAACTACTATTATTAGTGGTAACGCTAAACCATATTTGTTATGTTAATGGAAAACCAGTTTGTTTAAAGAACTTTCTTATATATAATTAGTTAGTTGATCAGATATATCAATGTTAATGTTAGACCATAGTCGTGATAAGAAGTTAATTCTTTCAAAATCTCTTATCAAATTATGTCAGAGATTATGAAATAAGGGAAGGTATTATGTACTGCTGTAAAAATGAACAACAGTACATAAGAATAAAATTATAATTTCAGACAAATCAAAGGTATAAATTTAATAATATTTTGAACATATGGTAGAATTATAAACAAAAACTGATTAATTATTCATGACAAACATAGAGGTAAACTCAAGTATTGGAACTGTATGATACAAACAGCATGAAGAAAATACATGTTGACAATTATTATAATAAAATTAAAATAAACATTAAAATAAAACTAAAGGGTAAAGATTATAATATAATAGATACAAATTAGAATGAATAATGTAAATATCGGTATGGAGAACCATACATGACTTCCATATTCTAAGACTTATAATCTGAAATATGCTTGCCTGCCAAGCACGATATATTTTCTAATATATACATAATTTACATTAAAATGAAAAAATTATAATTTTATTGCCTGGCAACAAAATTATTTTATTTTTAACAATTACCATTGTTTGAAAAAATTTAAATGAATTTTCAAGTACTTTACTCTTGTTAAAACGTAAAAGGTTGCAGGTAAACTACCCCTTCCCCTTAACCGATCTTCACCAAAATCTAATGGCCTTGAGTCCTCTACAATTCACTTATGTATGCAAAAAATTATTTGATTCTGTTTGAATTTGCGGCAGTTATCGTTTGCCATAGAAAATACGCTTTATAACAAACGTTGCAGGTAAACTACCCCTTCCCCTCAACCGATCTTCACCAAAAACAAAAGGTCTTGAGTACTCTACAAACCAGGGCTGTATGCTGAAAATTATTTGATTATGTTTGACTTTGCGGCTGTTATCGTTTGCCATAGAAAATAACCTTGTTAAAAAAACGTTGTAGGTAAACTACCCCTTTCCCTTAACCGATCTTCACCAAAAACAACAGGTCTTGAGAACTCTACAATTTAGGGCTGTATGCAAATAATCTTTTGATTCTGTTTGAATTTACGGCTGTTATCGTTTGCCATAGGAAATACCCTTGTTAAAACAGAAAACGTTACAGGTAAACTACCCCTTTCCCTTAACCGATCTTCACCAAAATCAACAGATCTTGAGAACTCTACAATTCAGGGCTGTATGCGAAACATTATTTGATTCTGTTTGAATTTGCGGCTGTTATCGTTTGGCAAAAAAAAAAATTTCCCTTGATAAAAAAAAACCGTTGCAGGTAAACTACCCCTTTCCCTCAACCGATCTTCACCAAAAACAATAGGTCGTGCGTACTCTACAAATCAGGGCTGTATGCAGAAAGTTATTTGATTCTGTTTGAATTTGCGGCAGTTATCGTTTGCCATAGAAAAAAATACCCTTGTTAAAAAAACGTTGCAGGTAAACTACCCCTTTCCCTCAACCGATTTTCACCAAAAACAATAGGTCTTGAGAACTCTACAATTGAGGGCTGTATGCAAATAATCTTTTGATTCTGTTTGAATTTGCGGCTGTTATCGTTTGCCATAGGAAATACCCTTGTTAAAACATAAAACGTTACAGGTAAACTACCCCTTTCCCTTAACCGATCTTCACCAAAATCAACAGATCTTGAGAACTCTACAATTCAGGGCTGTATACGAAACATTATTTGATTCTGTTTGAATTTGCGGCAGTTATCGTTTGCCATAGAAAAAAAATCTACAGACACACAGACACACAGAAAGACACACACACAGACAGACAGACAGACACACACACAGACACTTTTCGGAAAACGACTTTTTTTCATGTTTTGAGTGTAGTAGAATCAGAATCTGCAATAATCTCGAACACGATTTTTTTTGCCATCACCATACTTCCATTCCTTAAGGAATATGGAAGTAAAAATCAGTTAAATGTATTTAATAATAATTAGTAAAATTATATATGTCTTTAAAAGTAATATGATGAAAATAAGTGACAAATTTAGTGAGGTATCAATATGGCAAATGTAAATTGTTATAATTGAATTGTTTTTGCATGTAGGAAAATTTGTTTAAGGGGCCTACAGACGTTACGATTTATCGGACCCGATATCGGGCCCGACGCGACGGTTCCCGATATCGGGACGTGTGTAGGCTCGTCGGCCGACTAAATAATCGGGATTCCGATATCGGGTGGTCTGGCAGTCCGGACATCACGACTAGGCAGATCGGCCCGATACCCCCACCACTTCTCCCTGAAATCGGAACGTGTGTACAGTCGGACCCGATCAGGCCCGATGTCGGCCCCCCGATATCGGGTCCGATAAGTCGTAACGTCTGTAGGCCCCTTTAAGGACCCTATATCGGGCCTGATCGGGTCCGACTGTACACACGTTCCGATTTCAAACCTCCCGATATCGCAATTTAACGAAACATTATTATGGTTACTGAGTGACTGATTGTTTCTTTTGCGCAAACGTTTACATATCAAATTTCTAGACTGTGGGGAATCGAAACTGTGGAAGCGTCATGCAATGATGACGTCACAGCGTGACGGTAAATAAAATGTTAACGAAAGTTTCGAACGATGTCCAGCTAAAAGACACTATCATGTAAAAATAAACAAAATAGTGACAACACAAACACAAAAGAAACGGTCGCACGAGTGAAGAGGAGAAGGAGATCGTGTCCCGACAGGTCCGATAGTGCTACACACGCGCCGACCGATAGGGAGAAGTGGTGGGGGTATCGGGCCGATCTGCCTAGTCGGGAGGTCCGGACTGCCCGACCACCCGATATCGGAACCCCGCCGACGAGCCTACGCACGTCACGATATCGGGAACCGTCGCGTCGGGCCCGATATCGGGTCCGATAAATCGTAACGTCTGTAGGCCCCTTTAGTCTAATTCAATTTTTCATCTTATACACATCTCTGTGAGAGTTAAAGTAACTCAATTTGTATAAATAATAAAAAGAAGAAAGTCTAATTTCATATTTAAGAAGATACACATCAAAGAGTCTAATTTTATTTTTAAGAAGATACACATCAAAGAGAAAGATCCTGTAAATGAGTCAAATTTTATTTTTAATACAGTAAACATCAAAAAGAGAGAGCCTGTAAAGGAGTATAACTTCATATTCAATATGATAAACATCTATATTTAAAGGAGTCTAAATTTATATTCAATCAGTGGCGGCTCGTGAGTAAACTCACCAGGGGTTCACACAGATAATATTGTACGTTATTAATCCATGTGCCTGCTAATATTTGCACTGACAGTAGCATTTCCAATAATTTTTCAACATTAAAGTAAATGACGTTACTAAGAAATTTTAAATAATTTTAGTAAGTAATATTAACAAAATGAATCTAACATTGTAGTTTACTAAGCTTCAACTGGATTATTTATTTAATTAATCTTAGAAAAATTAAATTTAGTAATAATGATAGCAATCACGTTCTGAAACAATAGTAAAATTATATACATACTACTTACAAGTATCAGTAGGTTAATCGGATCTTTAACAAAAACTAAGTGAACTTCTTGTAAACAAAGTCCATCCTTCGGTCTTTCTTGGAAACAAATCTATCAATCACTATTTCATTAAACTTAGGGAGGGTCTTCACCAGTTCTTTCTCTATTGATAACATGGCTAAGGCATTAAGTCTTTCTTGAGACATCGTACTTCTCAAAAAGGTTTTTATCCTCTTCAGAGTCGAGAAGCATCGTTCGGCTTCAGCTGAAGTCATTGGGATTGTCGATATCATCCTTAAAAGCTTATATGACTCTGAAAACGAATCTTTCAGATCATTTTGTATAAGAAATTGCAGTAAGCTCACAGCACCATTCATACATCTTATGTCTTCACGTCGGTAAAACACTCCAAGTTCGGTTTTTAGCTTTGCTTTGTCCAAAAAGGGGTATTTTACTTCCATATTCCTTAAGGAATGGAAGTATGGTGATGGCAAAAAAAATCGTGTTCGAGATTATTGCAGATTCTGATTCTACTACACTCAAAACATGAAAAAAAGTCGTTTTCCGAAAAGTGTCTGTGTGTCTGTCTGTCTATCTGTAGATTTTTTTTCTATGGCAAAGATAACTGCCGCAAATTCAAACAGAATCAAATAATTTTTTGCATACAGCCCTGATTTGCAGAGTACTCGCGACCTATTGTTTTTGGTGAAGATCGGTTGAGGGAAAGGGGTAGTTTACCTGCAACGGTTTTTTTTAGCAAGGGTAATTTTGTTTGTTTGGCAAACGATAACAGCCGCAAATTCAAACAGAATCAAATAATGTTTCGCATACAGCCCTGAATTGTAGAGTTCTCAAGATCTGTTGATTTTGGTGAAGATCGGTTAAGGGAAAGGGGTAGTTTACCTGTAACGTTTTATGTTTTAACAAGGGTATTTCCTATGGCAAACGATAACAGCCGCAAATTCAAACAGAATCAAAAGATTATTTGCATACAGCCCTAAATTGTAGAGTTCTCAAGACCTATTGTTTTTGGTGAAGATCGGTTGAGGGAAAGGGGTAGTTTACCTGCAACGTTTTTTTAACAAGGGTATTTTCTATGGCAAACGATACCAGCCGCAAATTCAAACAGAATCAAATAATGTTTTGCATACAGCCCTGATTTGTAGAGTACTCAAGACCTATTGTTTTTGGTGAAGATCGGTTAAGGGGAAGGGGTAGTTTACCTGCAACGTTTTTTTATCAAGCGTATTTTCTATGGCAAACGATAACAGCCGCAAATTCAAACAGAATCAAATAATTTTTTGCATACGTCCCTGAATTGTAGAGGTCTCAATGACTTTCGATTTTGGTGAAGATCGGTTAAGGGGAAGGGGTAGTTTACCTGCAACCTTTTACGTTTTAACAAGAGTAAAGTACTTCAAATTTATTTAAACTTTTTGAAACAATGGTAATTGTTAAAAATAAAATAATTTTGTTGCCAGGCAATAAAATTATAATTTTTTCATTTTAATGTAATATAATATTTTTCATTTAATATAGCAATAAAAAGGCAGGTAAGACACAGCCTGGCTGTTTGGCTGAAAATGATTTTAAATATAAATCTTAGAATATGGAAGTCATGTATGGTTCTCCATACCGATATTTCTATTGTTTCATCTAATGCAGATTGAGGAAATGATTTACTGTACTCACTAAATTTTTGAGGAACAATAAGGGATACAGCTGAATGGTGTGATGTAAATGAAAACCGCTCTTTTATTTGCGTCAAAATTACATCACATACTTCTTTAGCCGCGATCGTCCTATTAGCATGACCGCCTTCTTCATGTCTTGCTCTTTTGCGTTGTAGAGGCATCTGGTCTACAGCACTTTTCACGGAGTTCATTTTTTCTCTTTCTTTATTTATTTCCCTCAGAAAGGTTTCCACGTCCTTTTTTGTTCGCACAGGATCTGTATAGGTAAGCTGAATTTGTCTGTATAAAATGTCGACGTGTGGCATTATATTATGGAAAACTGTAAGCCAAAACACAAAAGTTGGGTCTTCCAGCATTCGCCGGATTGCTCCAGCTTTGGTAATAGAAGATTCTTGTTTAGAGGTTGATTCTATTTCCTCCATACAGGTAATAAGGTCTTCCCGATGTTCGAATACTGTATTTACAGTTCTGCTTTTAAAATTCCATCTAGTGCTTGAAGCTCGAGGGATTCTTTTCCCGACAATATTATCCAAAATTTCTGCTCTTTGAGGTGAATTGCTGAAAAAGTTTGTTACATCACTCAAATTCGCGAAAAATATCCGCACTTGCTGATTTTGGCTAGCAGCTCGAGTAATCACTAGATTTAATTGATGAGCATAGCAATGGATATAAAAAGCATACTCGTAATGTCGTTGAATAATTGTTTGTACACCGGTTAGGTGTCCGCTCATCACGTTTGCTCCATCATAACTCTGAGAGATTAACTTTTCCGGCTTATCAACATTTTTTAGGGCGCCAAGAATGCATCCAGCGATCGAGTCTGAGTCGTGTCCGGGGGGATGTATAAACCCCCAAAATCTTTCTACTGGTTCTCCATTAGGTAATACGTAGCGAAAAACAATAGCTAATTGAAATGTCAAACTAACATCTGTGGTCTCATCAGCGATTACAGAGAAGAAATCTGCAAATTTTATTTCCTCCTTAATCTTTTCCTGGCAAACAAGAAGCACATCGAGCAGGTCGTTTTGAATTTCTTTTGATGTTCCTTTAAAAACGGTTGCATCACGTAAGTGTTCTCTTAGTGAGGCGTCAATCTGAGCAGCAAAATCCACTAAGCCTCGAAAAATCCCAGGATTTGAAGAATCATCTCCTTCCCTGTGTCCCCGAAGTGCCAGTTCAAAAGCGCCGCAAAATTTAATGCAGTCAATTATTTTTGATAATGCATAACGATTTTTCTCTACTTTTTCATTATGTTTTTTTACATTCCTCCGATAAGCGCTGTTCAACTGCTGACGTATGTCGACTTTACCAAGCAAGTTAAACTCTAGCAAAGAGTTCAAATGAGTTTGAGAACATTCATGTTTTTTAATTTTCGAGAGTAAATGACCTAAATCATTCACACCATACTTAATCCAGTTTAAGTTTTCAGAGCTTTGTTTTGCAAATAGCAGACAAGGGAAACAATATAGTTTATTTGTAGCTTCACAACCGCAGAGCCAAGAAGTCTTTTCATATAAAGTTTCTTTAAATTCCCTTTTGAAATCTCTATCTTTACCTTTGGTCACTTGTACGATATTAAGCTTTGGGGTCGGACGACCACGTTGTTTTATTTCGAGTTTCTTTTCTAATGAAATACTTGAAAAAATTGTTTCTTTTAACACACACAGGGGTAGCAGCCATTGCTAATCGATCACCAACATTAACACAACACAAACACAACTGCACTGGGCGCGAGCGACACTGGGAGAGCGAGTAACGTGACGCCTACAACGGCTAGAACAGCACTGGTTCACAAACCGAATGTGCGCACCTGTGCGCACATTCTTTACATGGGAGAGGTTTGCCCCCACCACCGCGCCAATGCCGCACACGTCACCGCTCTCATTTGATCCAGCAGCGCACGTACAGAGCTGTGCGCACACCTTACACTGCGTCGACTGCACGACTGTTTTACCAGAACGAGCATATTGTTATTGCATCATAAAACTAAACCAAATTATTTCCCGTTTATTTAGTGTTTGTTAAAATTAATTAATTTATATTTATTTATGTAGGGGGTTCACGTGCTCATGTGCACCAATTAAGAAACCGCCACTGAATTCAATATTATACACATCTCAGTGAGAGTTAAAGTAACTCAATTTGTATCAATAATAAAAAGAAAAGAATTAATATTGTAATCTATCTTGGATCAATAACCCAAAGAAAAATAATTTACTTTACATTTGTAACGAAGTGTATAAAATATTTGAATTAAAAGAAGTTTAATAAAGAATAAAAATAACAGAAGATTTTACTAGTAAACATTGGAACTAATTTTATAAACAAAATAATCCTATTAAGAGCGACATCTATGCTGGTGACAAATTGTAAAGGAACTACAAGAGTACAAGACTTGAACCCGTGCAGTTTTGAAAAGCTGAGAATTGAACGATTCACATGTCCACGGTATATTATCTTAATATAATTTCTTCAAATTTTGTTAACAAGAGTTATTTGGTACTGACTGAAGAAAGTAATTAATCATTCCCAATATTAAATAATATAAATCGAAATATTAGTTCTCAACCCTGAGATAGTTTTTCGTGATCAGATGTTTAACATATAAACATTTCAAAAAATTATTCAAATACTAAAATAATTGTTTTGATTGTTCATCATCTTTTTTCACAGCACTAAACTATATAGAATATTGAAACTTTCAACTTGTGAAACTTACTTGTCTTTTCTTCTCGTACGCGTTTCAGCGTGTTGTTCGCCTTCGTCAGCTTTGAGACAGACTGCCATTAACTTGTAAAGGTTTTTGTTTTGAAAGGTATAGTGGGGGTGGTGTGTGGAGGAAGGGGATTGGCGTGGGGATCCAAATTATTGTTAGTTTTATGTATAATTGTGTCAAAATGTGTGAATGATTTATACTGTAATTGGTCGTTAAGTATGTTGTTTGTTTGTGTTGTGTGGTTTTGTATATTTCATATTGTTCTGCTGTGTTAAGTTTTGACCTTTGGGTAAGTAGTGTAATATCTCAAGATTAGTATCTACGTTGGTGTAGCTGTGGTTTTTTGTGTGTATGTGTGTGGCAAACACGGAATGTATATTGTTGTTGGATAAAGCTTTTAGGTGTTCAGAGTAACGAGATGAAAAAGATCTTCCCGTCTGGCCTATATAGAAACTATTGCAATCATTACAATTTAATTTGTAAACACCTGTTTTGTTGTATTTGTCTATGTCCGTGTTTGTATCATTGATGTGTTTTTTGATGGTATTGTTTGTTCTGTATGCTATTTTGTACTTGTGTTTTCTGAATGTGTTGGTGAGTTTGTGTGTGCTGGAGTTATGGTATGTGAGTGTGATGTATTTAGTTTGTTGTGTGTTGTTGTGTTGCCATATTACTTTTATTCAATGGCAAGACAAGACAGGTTGAAAACTCCACAAATACATAAACACAATACACCACAAACTAAAATTTACACTGAAAACTGAACAAAACAATATTATAAATTTTTTAGACCTAACAATTAACAAAACTAACAATACACACACACGTATAAAATATACAGAAAACCAACCACAACCGACATGGTTATACACAACACATCAAAACAAAAACATAAACATGCGGCCTTCAACCATATGCTCCATAGACTAACTAAAATACCATTAAGTAAACAGGACTATAATGACGAACTCAACACAATCAAATACATAGCAATAAAAAACGGATACAACCCTAATTTAATAAACAAACTACACAAACACATCATAAACAAAAACAACAAAACACAAAATACCAACAACACACAACAAAATAAATACATCACACTCACATACAGTACCATAACTCCAACACACACAAACTCGCCAACACATTCAGAAAACACAAGTACAAAATAGCATACAGAACAAACAATACCATCAAAAAACACATCAATGATACAAACACGGACAAAGACAAATACAACAAAACAGGTGTTTACAAATTAAATTGTAATGATTGCAATAGTTTCTATATAGGCCAGACGGGAAGATCTTTTTCATCTCGTTACTCTGAACACCTAAAAGCTTTATCCAACAACAATATACATTCCGCGTTTGTCACACACATACACACAATAAACCACAGCTACACCAGCAAAGATACTAATCTTGAGATATTACACTACTTACCCAAAGGTCGAAAACTTAACACAGCAGAACAATATGAAATATACAAACACCACACAACACAAACAAACAACATACTTAACGACCAATTACAGTATAAATCACACACACTTTTTGACACAATTATAAATAAAACTTGCAATAATTTGGGTCCCCGCGCCAATCCCCTTCCTCCACACACCACCTCCACTATACCTTTCAAAACAAAAACCTTTACAAGTTAATGGCAGTCTGTCTCAAAGCTGATTAAGGCGAACACCATGCCGAAACGCGTACAAGAAGAAAAGACAAGTAAGTTTCACAAGTTGAAAGTTTCAATATTCTATATACTAAAATAATATAGACAACGCGTACTGATCGCCCAAATAAAGGGACAATTACTATAGCAGACAGAAACAAATATAACTAAAAAAGAAATATCAGCACAATAAATGGCATCCACAACGTAGGGCTAGTTATATCTTAATTTTATGTTAAATACAACTCAATAGTTAAATAATAAATTAATTAATTATATAAAATAGAGAAAAAATATCAGTACAATATAAATATAAATATAAAAGGTACTAAGACTTACAACTTAACCAACAAAAAAATCACATTATAATACCCTCATCGCTACTGTTCCCTCATCCTTCCTACTTTAGCAATGGGCATTTTACCCTTTTTTGCCGTCTTTATTGTTGACTGTGACAGGAGGAGAGCTCACTACGTATGGTGTTTATTTGTTGTGCCGTGCTGTTGTGGGTTCAGCTGAAGGTTGGCCCAATCCAACCACAATCCTACTGGGTGGGCAATACAACCATCTGGCTGAGATCAGCTGACACAACACAACAACAAAACGGCAGCTCGTCACTACATGTCATTAAATTATGCGTCACATCTCACTAGCAGTGGTGTGTGTGTGTGTGTGTGTGTGTGTGTGTGTGTGTGTGTGTGCGTGCGTGCGTGCGTGCGTGTGTGCGCGGTACCACAGCTAGAGATGATGATTTTTACTGACTTCTTTCATAGTGTACTGACAACTCTTTCCTCTCATTCAATAATTAAAGAGACAAACATCTGCAGAGGAAAAACAGTTGGTAGGCGGAGTATGATAGTTTCAGAACTGTAAGGCCCTCAGCACACGGGGCAACAGGTAAGCAATAAAAGTGATGATGGCAATGCAGGCGACAAAAGTGATAAAGGCGATGTGAGTGATATGAGCAACAGGGCATCCACTCACGGAGAGATAGGAGTAAGTAGTCAAATCGTGCCTTCCAACGAGAAAATACCTACCTAAAGTTTTTTTCGGAAAGTTTTTGAAGAGGCCCTACATCATTTTTCAGTATGTCGAGTGAGTCAAGTGACAAAGAACTTTAGCACCTATACCAATACATAATATCCTAAAGAAGAAGAAACCATAGGAAGTATTGGGTCCATCTCTACATTGAGAAGAATTTATACTGCAAGCTGTTCGTTGCAGCCAAAGAACTGCAAGAAAATGACGCCAAATTTCTCGCATTCTATAGAATGTCAAAGCAATCATACACTGTACTTGCTGAAACCATTACCGCTGCTTTTCATCATCGAAACACCAATATGAGGGAGGCGTCAGCGTGGAAGAAAGGATTTTGATTACATTAAGGTAAGCATCATTTATAACTATTTTGCCTGTGGTTGAGACAATCACTCTCACACACACACACATAACACGTAAACATATATGCATGAAATTGTCAATTTTTATCTACAAAAACATTTTAGAGTTTCTTTTGCTTTAAAACATTATAAACTGGTATATTTTGTATACATTTTTCCACTGCACCACGAACTTAACATTGAACGCCTCCATTTACCTGGCAATATGGCCAACACGATGCGCTTGCGACCTACACTGCAGGTTGACCGAGTTGCTCAGACCACGTACATCGACTAGATCGCCTACGGATTGCTTTCACATTGCTCCATTGGTGGATCCTCACTTCTTTACATAGGAAGTGACGTGAAGGGGATATCGAATTGCTATTGGATCGTTTAGATGTTGCCTCGTGTGCGGAGGGCCTAAGGTGGCATCCCTGTGATGAATAATCAGCTGTTTGATTAAATACAAAGGTTTTTAAAATATATAAACACTTTTTTTCACAAAAAGTGTATAAACACTTTGTTTCACAGTTTTTATTTAACTCTTGACACCCATTTCAGCTTATTAAGCTATTGTCAAAGGGATCAATGAACAACTAAACTAAACAAAGGATGTAAGGGTGGTGAACATGTGTTTAGGGCATGGAATCGGACATGTATGGGATGTGTATAATGGAGGTGGTGAGGAAGCTAGAGGAAAGGTCAAGTCTCTGTAAAAACTAAGTATACTCTGAAGGCAAAATATAAAAATTAATTAAACTATATTTTAAAAACCTTTGTATTATTATATGTTTCACGAAGTGTCCAATGAGTCATCAATAAATAGCGTTTTATTAAATTGTTCTGTTTGCAACCTCAAATTCTCATTTAACGATCTCAAATTCTCTTGAAGATTCAGAATTCATTGAACAAGATGCAGTGATCTGTTTTTTGCTTTCTGAAGGCGAAAAGCCAGCTAAAGTTTGGCAAATTCATCATTTTCAGCGGAATCCAAAAGACAAAGCATAGAGTGGAAACACACAAGTTCACCTGTCAGGAAAAGTTCAGAACCCAACCATTAGCAGAA
The DNA here is from genome assembly GCA_034769895.1 of Magicicada septendecula. Taxonomy (NCBI): domain Eukaryota; kingdom Metazoa; phylum Arthropoda; class Insecta; order Hemiptera; family Cicadidae; genus Magicicada; species Magicicada septendecula. Next base: position 86,749 of record JAWRYS010001704.1, read on the forward strand.
AGAATCATATTGACAACCTTTTGAGATGGTGAAATTCGGTATTTGTGATTTTTTGGAAGATCAGCAGACAATAAACGGTACATATTACTCTGACATGGTTATCAATAAAGTAAAGCCGGCAGTAATGCGCAAACATTCTGGATTTTGCCACAAAGGTGTCACTTTCCTTCACGCTAACGCCCGTCCACACACTTGAAACGCTCAGTTAACACTTGAAATCATCAATATAATGGCTTAAGAGAAACTCTATCTTACCCTCCCTACAGTCCAGACTTGGCTCCATCTGATTTCTACTTGTTTGGCCCATACAAGGATGCATTATGCGGTATAGCTAAGCTTTTCCATCACAGTAATGCATGTCTCACTGAGGCAACTCAATTACACCTCTACAATTAGAGGGCAGACTTTTTATTCAATAAGTAACAAATTCAGAAGAGAAATTAATAATAAAATACATTAACACTACTTCATATGTTTTAACAGAAATGGACAAAAATTGACTGAACGTACTTTACTAATACTGGTGTTCTTACACATTATGAATTAATGTATAATTTCTTTTATATTATAAGCTCGGGTTTATAAAGTCCAACATAATGTTTGTAAATTTTTTTAATAAACAAATAAGGGCAAAATAAATAAATTTGTGAATTGTATTTTCATGTCAATCACATCCACGGTAATATATTTTAGAAATCATTTAAACCTGTATATTTTTCATGTAAATTAACCATAACGTTCTATATAAAATGACACTTCAAAACTTGAAAATATTTTGATAAATGATAAAAAGAAGGTATCACATTTTGTGTGTGTGTCTTATTAACTCGTCTGTAAGACAATGGTGCTGCCTCACCGATATGATAAAAGTAATCAAATTGTTTGTTTAATTTTGTTACAACTGTGCTCTCTCTCTCTCTCTCTCTCTCTCTCTCTCTCTCTCTCTGTGTGTGTGCGCGCGCGCGCGCGTGCCATAAAAAACATTATACTGAATCTTATCTGGAAAAACATTTTGACCTTCCTGTCTAATGATTAAATTATGGTTCAGTAGAAGTTTTACTCTAGGACATAATTGGCTGCAATTAGTAGTCATTGATTACTAATTGTTGGAATTATCAGTTTTCTATTTTCAGCTTAATTTATTGATTTCTGTTCTATGATTCAGTAAAATGCATGGTTTTTTTTTAACCACACAATCTTAGATATAACCAGTTTTACGGTGTTATACAATGTATCTCACTGGAAGAGAAGGGAGTCTCAAGGATTAAAGTAAAATAGTAAGAAATTACCAAAGAAAGCAGGTGAGCAAAAAGAGTTATAAGAAATAAAGTTTGCTAAAACTACTGCCCGCGAAGGGTCATTATCCGGCCCGCGGAAACCCGGCCGATGCTCCGTGCAGTTTTTAAATAGATCGTCTATCAGTTTATTTTTTACGAGTAGGCCTACCAGTCACTTCTGTGATTCGAAATGAATTGATGATGTATAAACTAATAAAATATAGTCATACATTAAGTACGATTATATTTGGTTTATTTTGATTTTTTATTTTAAAACAGTAAACTTCTTTTAGTTTTCTTTCATTGCAGGTCATTGAGTGACGATTTCAAGGAAATAAAAAACTTTGCAAGAGCAATGCTTTCAATGTTTGAATCGACCTATATCTGCGAACAAACGTTTAAAAAATGAACTTTGTAAAAAAAAAGTACAGGGCTAACTTGTCAGACGAACACTTGAAATCCATTCTAGTGATAGGAGCATCAAAACTTGACCCAAAATAGACAAGACATTATATGTCAGAAGCAACTCCACACATCCCGTATATACATAAGAAAGCCAAAAAATAATACGTAAGAAATATATTTTTTCTTTACTTTTATTTAAATACCTATTTTATTGACTTGATTGTTTCATAAACTTGAAAAAAGTTTACTATGTGTGTGTGTATGTTGTTGGCCCCCCTGACTACCAAGATTTTTCAATTCGGTCCTCAAGCGAAAAAGTTTGGAGACCCCTGCTATAGATGACAAAAAAGAAGAGACTGAATAAGAGCTGCAGAAATGGGTTCAATACAAAGATGTTTAGAACTTACACAGGAAGAACGAGTCCAACATGAAGTGGTATAGAGACAAACAGCAGTAATTGGAAAATAAAGCATTCCAATGGTATGGCCATTTAAATAGAATGAACAAGGACAGATGACTTAAATGGACATGGGAATGGCAACCCATGGAGCAGCACCATAAAGTGGCAAAAGAATATCTCAAAAAGCCACAGAATATAAAAGTTTTAGAAGAGAAAGACTGCAATGATGGGTGGAAAGAATTGTAGAGAGAAAAAAGACATCAAACTTGTGAGTCATGACGAAGCCAAAGAAGAGAAGAAAATAAATGAGCAACTGTACAGAAGATTAGCAAACAACCATGAGATAAGTGAAAGATTCAAAGGGAAATTATAGTGAAAGTACTGAAAGTATAAATATTACAATTCTAAAGATGTATAAACAGACGAAAGAAATATTTGGTCTCACAGAGAAGACCAGGCAGTGGAAGCTACTAAAAAAAAAGTAAAGCAAGCGACGACGAAAAAGTAAGATGAGACACTCACTCACTGAGGGCACACAGCCAAGAATGAAAATTAAAGAATTGGAAGTAATTGGTGACGAAGCAAGAAATATAGCGGTAATGAAGGCAAGAAAGAAACGGGACTCATCATCACCACAACAGAAGTTAAAAGGTCAGAAGCACTCAGCTGATGACTCTAGTGGCTTGCATACCAAAGGTGAGCAAGTAGTGATACTGTTCTTTAAAAAGTTTTTTTTTGTATCTTCGTCACAGATAAAAATTTATACAGGCAGCCCAAATTTCCCCCGAACCACGTTTGTGCATTCGGACATATTCTGCACCCCTGTTAATATTTACAGTTGAAACTTAAAAAAACTCAAAACAAAAATTCAAACAGGCCATACACTGAATACAAGGATTCTCAGTATCAAAAGGCCTGAAACAAGATATTGCCTCTCACCAACCCTGTTTTAAACACACCTTCAACATGAAATAAACAAATCGAAAATAATGTCAAAATATGGGTTTACCCCTAAATGACAGCTAATAAACAACAGTGTGTGTGTGTGTGGGGGGGGTTTACACCATCCTCTACACTATGTTTTGCATATACCAGATGTCAAGGTTACAAAAACTATGTGACACGCAAACTTACAGAAAATACAGTTACTAATAATCACGCAAAATGAGACACTGAACGAGGCAATCTCACTCATGGTTTTTGTTAATAACAACACTGTTTTTTAGTGTTGTAAAAACACAGATCTTTTATTTATCTTAAAATCAAACATTTTGGCCATACTATGGAATGCGGATGATACGAGAGGCAATAGAAATTTGTAAAAATTAGAACAACTTTAAAGAGACAATAGCTAAGAGCTGCTGGGAGTGTGGATACCTGTTTTAAATAGATACAGGATCGTTATGATGGAATAAAATACAACATTTGAGTTGTAAATATCGGTATGGAGAACCATACATGACTTCCATGTTCTAAGATGTATATTTAAAATCATTTTCCAAATGAAATATTTCTATAGAAACTACTTCTTTCTTCAACATTAACCTCAGTACTCTGGTCACTAATGCATACCACCTCGATTTTCACTGATGATGGCAGTCGATGACACTGCCAAAACGTCTAGTTTTGGAGAAAACACTGGACCATGGCCAAACAGCCCAGGAAAAAATTTTAACAACAAACTACTTCTTTGTTGCCGATAACGTAGTACACATATAAAAAATTATCCCCTCCCCCTTCAACTATCATTTTCATTTATAGATATTTCATCTACCTTTCTACAGTGGATTATTATGACCTTTTCAGGATACTTTATTTATCAAAATTAAGTACTTTACTCTTGTTAAAGCATAAAATGTTGCTGGTAAACTACCCCTTCCCCTTAACCGATCTTCACCAAAATCAATAGGCCTTGAGTACTCTACAACTCAGGCACATATGCAAAAAAATATTTGATTCTGTTTGAATTTGCAGCAGTTATCGTTCACCATAGAAAAAATTACTCTTGTTAAAACATAAAATGTTGCAGGTAAACTACCCCTTCACCAAGGGGATTCTAGCCTGAAAATTGGCAATTTTTCAAAAAAAATTCAAATTTTTTTATTTTATTTTTGGATTCTACGTATATTAAAGAAAATAAAAATGCATATGTATCCATATTTAAAATTTGTTTTCAGTGTAACAAATAAATTTTTGTCACGCGTGTCACATCTTCGTTTTTGCGTTTTTTTCAAATCACTGACACTATTCACATTATTTCAAGATGATACTATTTTTACATACTACATTTCATAAAATTAGTCTGAAATAAACATAAATTGTCATAAAACACCTGATATTTATTGAAAAACTTTATTATAAGGTTAGGTTAGGTTAGGTTCTCGTAAATCAATTAAATTTGAACAGTATAGAAGAAAACTAAGAACTGCTCAAGCAGAAGAGGAAGAACGACTAAAGGAGAGAGAAGGATTGATCTATGGTGCTGGCATGTTTTAGAAATGCATAAAAATAAATTTTAGCATACCTATGGACTTGCGTCTGGCACTTTCAAACCGAGCATATAATATATGTATTATTTTTAAAATGTTGTATGTAATAATTTTCAACAAATTTTACTAAAAACATAGTTGTCAAAATAAATAAAAATATTTTAAATGCATTGTGGTTGATTACATTCATGTATTCTGGCCCAAATCCCATTCTCAACTTTGATCGTGATTTCTGGCAAGTTAGGTTTTTCCGTGTTTTATGAAACAAAAATTGATATAACTCAAGAACTATTTAGGCTTCAGTCATTAAATTTTTATCACATATACAGGACATAAAAAGAAAACTTTTTGGGTATAATCATCTTTCTAACCCAAGTAATTCCTTAGTTATAAATATTAGAATATAAAGTGGTCATGGGATTTTTTTTTATATAAATGATTTTGTACATAAATAAGTAACCATAAAAGTTATGGTTGTGTGCATACCCAAATATTTAGTACTTGTTGCTAGCTTCAAAATGAGACATCACAATTAAATTTGAAATAGTAGTTTTAGAGTTACATCAAATTGAAAAATGGTCAAAAATGTACATAAAAAATGTAAAAAAATTCATAACGGAGATACATATGCTTTTAAAATCAAACAAATGCCATTTTTATTGGTTTTTGGCCATAACAAATAGAAAAAAATATATAGGCCAATAATATTGGTATTTAAAAAAAATGACCTATTTCAGGCTAGAATCCCCTTAACCGATCTTCACCAAAATCAATACACCTTGAGTCCTCTACAACTTGGGCACAAATGCAAAAAATTATTTAATTCTCTTTGAATTTGTAGCAGTTATCGTTTGCCATAGAAAAAATTCACACAAACACACTTTTCGGACAATGACTTTTCTTCATGTTTTGAGGGTAGTACAATCAGAATCAGCCCGAGTGTAGTACAATCAGTAGTACAATCTCGAACACGATTTTTTTCGCCATCACCATATTTCCATTTTCTTAAGGAACATGGAAGTAAAGATGTTAAAGTGTTATTGTGTTGAAATATTTCTTTTGTGTGTTGTTTCAATTTCTAAAATAATTTATTGTTAATTTTGGGGGGGGGAGTTACTAGACAGGGAAGACTTTGTTGTAAATTATGGGCTTGTTTGTAACATTGTGAGTGAGGCTTACTATATAAACTGGGTCAAGACTTTCTGTAGTCTGCCTCTGTCGAACCACTGCAGTTGCCTCATAGTAGTATCGAAGAAGAGTCTACTTTTAAGAGAAATAAAGTGACATGGGTTAAACTGAAAAATAGTGATGTTACTACATGAGACAATCCAACGATGGAATGTGTTCACTTAACTGTATTCTGTGTGAGAAAACCATTAACAAAGAAAATAAAAATTAAACAGAGAAAAGTCATTAACTTGGACACCCGAACAGGCTTCATACACGCACTCATAACCATGAAATTGTGGCCGTTAGTTATTACAAACTATTACAGTCACTAAACAGACATACTGTACTATGGGATGTACTGACTTACATAGCCTCATTATAGATCCTTCAACCTACAATACATGTTAACCACCATACTGATTGCATCATACCACAACAGCGGATTCATCAACACCACAACAGAAGTTAAAGGGTCAAGAAGCGCTCAGTTTGAGTGACCTAGTGGCTTGCATCTCAAATGTGAAGAAGTAATGATTCTGTTATTTATTTTGGTAATAGTTCCGAGTGACTGGCTGTGCTCTAGCAGTCACAAAACTTGCAAGAACCACGTTTTTTTGTTTCTACATAAACTACAGGTCAAAACTAGGTGCAGACGCAAAAAATTTGTTTGAAAAAAAAAAACAATTATGAGATCCAAACAATGTAAAACACAGTTTTTTCAATTTCTAAGTGGAATCACGTCTAATTTAGCTGCATACATGCTAAATAAGGTAGATTTTTATGTAAATAAGGTAAAATTGCTGTTGTTAGGTTAAGATGCAAACTAACTTGACTACTACCCTTTCTCGCTTATTTCTTACTGTGAAATCCGGGTAAAAAAAAAACAAATCGAAGTAAGGCGAGGTGGCCCTAGGGCCACCCCTTGCCTGTTACTACACGTATCTGCCTTTCTGACACAGAATTTGTTTTCCACTAATACTCAGTTTTTGTGCTGATCACTGGAAAAGCAACCAACCAGAAACAGCATAGTGTTTCAATGCTGTATTGCTACAAGTGATTATGCATTTTTTCACAACTTTCAAATAAAAACTTACAAATTTTTCCACACCTAGTTCTGACCTGTAGTTTACGTAGAAACACAAAAAACGCAGTTTTAGCAAGTTTTATGGGCACTCTGAACTATTGCCCAAACATGAAAGCCAAAACAGTTTAATATAACCAAGACAATTTTACCTAACCTTTAACCAAAATACTAACTTTTAAGTGATATACACAGATGTATAGTCAATCAATTAGGGGTCCTCTTCGGCCCACATAAAGTTATTGGATGGCCAATAAATTGTCCTTGTGGTCTTAAGCTTTTAAGGGATTCAAATTTTGGTCAATAAGAGGACTCTTGAAAAATCTGTTAATGATAAAAGTCCAGAAGATCAAAACTTTGCCACAAAACGTTAAAATAAATAAAAAATTACTCTTACATAATAAAAATGAAATGAATTTATCTGAAACCGAAACTTGTATTAAATAGTAACATCCTATTTAGATAGTACCGAGATGGAACTATAGCATCACAAACACTGAACACCTTGTTCTACTACATTTCAAAGACATCGGATTTCATTATGTAATACGTCTGTTATCATTCATTTTTGGTGACCCTTCCAAAAAAAAGTCTTTAGTGACCCTCTATTTGTTTATTGTTTTCTAACAATAAATATCATGTAAACTCGTAAGGCAAAATTAAGACATACTTTTGTTTCCCACTCTATTAACAGGTCTATTAAAAAACCAGTTCTATTAAAACAAAACTGTGGTAATGAGAAATATTTATTTATAGCTAATTAACTGATAAGTTTTCAAATAGCCTATATAAATTTACACATTGATATTTAATGATTACGTAATGAACAGAATGAACGTCTACTGTTGCTAGCCTAAAAACGCGTACCGGCGAGCAGTTGGTACTTATACACTCGAGCATCGATCGCTGCTACGTTACAATCTAATAATAAATGTCAATTCTGCACATATGAGTAATCAGTATTGTAATACTGATATTATAATATGAATTACAATCAAGTGTTACCTTTGTTGACGGATCAGGTTCTTTGCAAAGTTCCTTAGCTTCGGCATTTGTCAAACCGGTTGTGTCACCCATTTTAGTAGTATATTTTCAGTGAAATGTGTTGATAACTGATGTTAAAATATCTCTAATTTAAAACTTTATCAACAAACGACCCGCTAATACCACGAATAACAACACGTGTTGAAGCTTAAAAGCAACTGGTCGCTGGTCGCTTGAAGGCAATGTAACTAGAATATATAAAATAGAAGCTTGAAGGTTTGACAAAGCGTTATCTCGTCTACCCATAGAGGTACAACGCGTTGCAAACGTCAGCATGGAATTGGTTATCGGTACTATACACTTATTAAGCATGCAATTAATATTATCCAGAGAAGGTAAAAATATTTTTAAACAAATAAAACTTCTTACATAAATATCACTAGGTACTTTTGAGTTCTATCACGTCCACGTTTGAGTGTTAGCTTGGTTGTATTGTGTATGAATCGATTTCAGACTCATCGATCTAAGATACTTTTTGTTTCGGCGCCATTCTTAACGACGTAGACAAACGAAAATTCATAAGCAGTACTATTACTGTACATTATCGTGACTATAATGTCCAAGCGTTAAAAAGATTTTATATAAAAGAGAATTATGTACCGGTATTTCCACATAAAGTTATTCGTTGTACCCCTAATCTGTTCGATTGTTAGGAAAACACATTATTATACTTCAAAAGCAGCAATTCATTTATCTTGTCTGGAAAAATAAGTACAGTAGAACCTCATTAAGTTGGATCAATTGGGACCGCGGAGCCAATCTGACAACGAAAATCCGGTTTAACTGGAGAATGTTAACCTAACCGGAGAATGTCAGAAAAATCAATGAAAGAGTGTGTATCAAACTTTCCTTTATATTGAACAAAACACGTTTGAAGTATATTTACAGATTACAAACACATGTAAAGTAAAAGCTATTTCATGAAGTAACTCTTAAGCTGCTCTTGCATCAGTTTGGATTACCGCTTGCGAGCCGCACGGCCACGCATCCTTTCACCATGAGAACCTTGCCCGGTGTTGTCTCCGCCTGCTACTTAAAATAGACCATCAGTTCATCTAACTGGGACACTCATCTTCTGCGTGACTCATAACTGCTGGTTGTTCATTGTTATTCACATATGTCTCCTAACTGTTTTCAGTGAACAGGATGCAACGATTGAATTCCTCATCAGTAATTAATTGTGCCATAACCTCCGTCAACCCTCAACCCTCATCTGCTTCCATCCAACTTTCAATGTCATTGACATCAACATATGAACAACCGTCAATCTTCTGAAACTTATCCAGAAATTCTTGAGTCTGCACTTTGTTGGAGTCTTTTTCTTTGATACTTCTTTTCTCCCACTGGTTTAATCTTGTTCTCCGGCAAATCACACACACACACATACACGTCAGTTACACATAGTGTTCCCAATATGTATCAGCAAAAATAGTGAGTCTTAGGTTTTGGTCTTTTGCTTCAGGTACGTGTACGCACACACAGATACACACATACAAAACTATCAGATATTGAAGTTACAGACAGACAGAGACTGTAAGGATAAGTTAAAAAGTTTGCAGAGCGACACCTGTAACTCAGCAGTAGAATTAAAAGTTTTAGTGCGTTGTAAGATTCATATCTTATATAAACACTTGTTAATTTCTAAACCTACTTATCAGTTTATTCAAACTAGCTGTTTGACATTTATGTGTCATGCGTGTTTTGAAAAAATAGGACACTGTACTGTGATGGAAGTCAGTGTTAAAAAAATGTCTAGTGGCAATGGAAATTTTATAACGAAATGGTAACTGTGTTAGGAGATTCTGCACTCCAGAAACAATAGTTTGCCTCAGTAGTCACTCAGGTTTAAACATTGTCGTCTGAGCACTGAAGATGATCTCCACAGTAGACATACAAAACGTGCATCAACTACAGACATCATAAAAAAATTACATTGGACAACTGGCGACTGAGAGTGGACAACATTGCTGAGATCATAAGCATCTCACATGAGTGCGTATATCATATTTCAATTCAAGAAGTTGGTATAAAAAAAAACTTTGTGCAAAATGGTTTTTACATTTGGAGTTGTTGGACTTTTTGGGCGTCCTGTGCAGGGTTCATCTTCTTCAATGCCTGTATGACACGTTTAAAGTCGAATGCCCACTTAAAAGTAATTGTTTTTGAAGGTGCATCATATCTTAACACATTTACCATTTCAATGAGAATTTCTATTAAAGCTAGAACTTCTCTTTAACAAAGAATTTTTAATCCCCTATAGATTGCACTCCCTCATTGTAGCTCCTATATACTTAAATATTTATTCTCTGTTTTACAGTATGCGATACATTTCTTTATTTTATCTGATTTATGATTATTGTATTTTTAATAACAATTTTGAGCAAATTTTTATCTAAAGTTCATCCTTCCTTTCTAATTAAAATGTTTACATCTTGTTGTGCTTGATTTATGTGAGATAGGTTTTGCCCTGTTGAACTTCATCAACCATGAACTTCCTGTTTTTTCATACACATTAGCGGAAAATAATAACTGATGCAATCTTCCTTACCGTTGACCAAGTTGTCTTTAATTGGCTCATCACGATCTAATGTTACCTATCAGTGCCCAATTGCATACTTCTTTCTAGGTAGTCACCCGTCCAAAGTTCCAAAGAGAGGACAAGTATAAAACCCCTGGAGGTGGCTACAGAGCACATGATGAGCATCTCATCTGTTTATCAGCTAGTATCTGCCTCTACAGATCGTCTCAGTAGCAACAGATCTCCTTGGGTTCTGTTAGTTACGCGACCATGTAGATTCAATACGTCTTCAGAATCGTAAGCTGTATAAAAGGAACATTAACTTGCTGTTTGCTTGCCAATTATTCTAACAGCAATCTGTAGATTCCATAATGAGATAAGAATATAACAAGAGTTCATCAAGTAAAATGAGTAACAAGTCGTTTAATAAAAGGACATATTATGAATAGTGATCTTAATAATTTCTTTGTAAAGTGTAAAGTGATACTGGTTAAAAATAATGAAACCATAAATGAGCTTTTGCAAATACAGAGTTATCATTGAACCTCTCGCTCTCATCATTTAAAGCCTGGACTTGGCAGCCTCCACGCGCCTCCCTGCTCGGGGCACTACAAATTCAACCACAGTATGATGTTTAATTTTGTTCATTTTTTCAAATCATGTGTGACACATAAATTTTCAATAGCTTGTAAACAATGAATACACTGATAAGTAGATTTGAAAATTACCAAGCGTTTATATGAAATTTGAATCTTACAAACACACTAAACCATGTAGTTGTACTGCTAAGCTATGTACTGTCACTCTGTGAACTTTTCAGCTGACCCTTGTACAACAAACTGAAAAAGCCAACTCACACTGTGCATGTACTACTACTCCAGACACTACAGCTCATGAAGAGCCTGGCCTCCAGAATGACATGCCTCAACTCCTCTCTATCGTTCTCAAGACTTCATCTACATCGTCCACCCATCTTCTTCTTGGTCTCTCTCTTGCTCTTCTTCCTACAGGCCTCCAATGAACACTTTTTTCACTGCCCTTTCCTCTGTCATTCTCTGTACATGACCTGCCCACCTAATTCTACCTTGTTTTATTACTGTGACGATGTCCGGTTCCTTGTGTAGATCGTACAGTTCGGAATTTGTCCTCATACGCAACATTCAAGCACATAATACACCTCCATATATATATATATATATATATATATATATTCTCCTCAGAATCTTTCTCTCCCATATTCTAATCATATTATCTTGGGCTGAGGTCATGGTCCAGGCTTCTGAAGCATACAATACTAATGGCCCCAATACGGTTTTGTAAATCTGGACCTTGGAGATTCTAGAAATGTTTCTGGACTTTAGGATAGGCAGCAAATAAAAGTAGCACTTATTCCCAATGGCCAGTTTATCTTGAATTTCCATTGCTATATGATTTTTTGACAACAAGAGAGAGCCAAGATATCTAAGACTATCCGCCCTCTCAAATTCACTGCCATTAACTTTTTGGTCTTTCTTTTCGGACATTCTTCTTCATCGGCATATATATGGTCTTTTGGCTGTTCACTTGCAGCCCTAGGTTGGTTAAAGCATGCTCCAGAGAGGTGTATGCCTCTTCCAGTGCCTGTTTGTCTCTTGTCACGAGAACAATATCATCAGCATATGCAATGCATTGCGACCTTCTATTCATATTTGTGCCACCAGGGTTTATTGGTAGTTGCTTTACTACTTTCTCTAGGCTATACTGAAAAGGAGGTTGGACAAGACATCCCCTTGTTTTACTCATCTTTGAACTTGGAAATCCTGTTAATTCTCCTACGTAGAAACTTTTACTTTACATCTTGTATCTTTCAGGGTCATGTGTACTAGGTGTATTAATTTGTTGGGTATTCGTAAGCCTTGCAAGTTGTGACATATCTATTTTCTGTCTAAGGAATCAAATGCTTGTTTCTAATCTACAAGCAGGTTGTGCAGTTTGACGTTATATTCATAAAATTTCTCAAATATCTGCCACATCATAAATATTTGATTTATGGTGGAATGATTTCTCCTGAAGCTACACTGATAGACACTATGCATGTGGTACAGTCAAAAAGTCGAGAGCCACAACATGTTATGGATTTTATTCATTGACACAGCGTATCACGTTCATCCCAGTGTTCAATATAAGTACCCCAGTGTTCAACGTTAATCCCAGTTACGATATTAATTGATGACTCGTTGGGCACTTGGTGAAACATATTAATACAAAGGTTTTGTAAAATATATAAAAACACTTGGTAAGTTTCACAAATTTTTTAATTAACTCTGACAGCTGTTTTGACTAACTAAGCCATTGTCAAAGAGGCGACTGAATGAAAATTACTAAACACAGGATGTGAGTGAAGTGTAGATGGTGAACATCTGTTTAGGGCGTATCTGGAACATCTGTGTTGAGATAGCGAGGGGGGTGTGCAGGAGACAAGGGAAGGTCAGGTGTCTTTAAAAACTAAATACAATCATGAATGCAAAATATAAAATTAACTAAACTAAATATAATCTGAATGTAAAATATAAAATTAACTGAACTAAATATAACCTGAATGCAAAATTTAAAATAATGATGAACATTCAAAATAATATAAAATAAACTAAACTAAATAACAGATTTTAATAAAGGGGATACACAAAATTCAGTCTATTTTCATTGGTTAAATTTTTGTTATTTTTATTGCTTTTTTAATTTCTAAAATTTCTAACAAATCCACTTTTTTGCCTTTTTGTATGTTGTGGAGTAGTGTTATGTTTTTTGTGTCTATGAAGTGATTGTGTTGTAAGCAATGATCTGCAAAACCTGTATTAGATGTACTTGTTAAAATCGCCTTCTTATGTTCAGAAATGCGATGTTTCAGAGCACGGCCACATTGTCCAATATAAATACCATCGCATTCTGCACAGTGTATTTCATAAACCCCATTTTTCTCCAGTGTGTTAGATTTTTCTTTATTATTGACTAGTAGTGAAAAAAGATTAAATTAGTGATTAAAGTAGTGAATTACATTCTGTGTATAACAGATAAGATTAATAATAGGTTAAAAAACCATGGTCTTAACATGGTATCAGTAAACAAACGTAATCTTTTTTAACTACTTAAAAAAGCAATAAAAAATAACAAAAATTTAACCAATGAACAGACTGAATTTTGTGTATCCCCTTTATTAAAATCTGTTATTTAGTTTAGTTTATATTATTTTGAATGTTCATCATTATTTTAAATTTTGCATTCAGTTTATTTTTAGTTCAGTTAATTTTATATTTTACATTCAGATTATATTTAGTTTAGTTAATTTTATATTTTGCATTCATGATTGTATTTAGTTTTTAAAGACACCTGACCTTCCCTTGTCTCTTGCACACCCCCCTCGCAATCTCAACACAGATGTTCCAGATACGCCCTAAACAGATGTTCACCACCTACACTCCACTCACATCCTGTGTTTAGTCATTTTCATTCATTCGCCTCTTTGACAATGGCTTAGTTAGTCAAAACAGCTGTCAGAGTTAATTAAAAAATTTGTGAAACTTACCAAATGTTTTTATATATTTTACAAAACCTTTTAATCCCAGTGTTCTACATTCACTACTTCTATTTTGTATAACAGTGTTTGCACAGAAAATCTACAAGCTGCTGTTGTTTGTCTGTTGATGGAAGTTTGTATTGCACACATAGCTGTGTACCTCAGAATTCTGCTTCGTGATTAACTTTCCTTGATTACCAGAGTTCCATCATCCACTGCATCAAACCAACAAGGGCAGTAGCAGATCGTGTTACCTGTAGCATATTTCTTTAGTTCACTTGAAATGACAATGTGAATATACTGATCGTTTTCTATACACGTAACTCAACGTTTCTTCCAGCAATTATATAATATTATATTATTCAATACAGTTTCTTCTGCAAATATTATTGTTTTTTGTCATTTCAATACCTGGAGCACATTCCACTGAAACACACCAGCATCATCAGAGGTTTGTAAATCAAAATAAAAAATTCGCACTTTCTATTAGCAAGTTATAGAAAAAATGCAGAATTGCTTATAGCAGTACAGCATTAAAACACAATGCTGTTTCAAGTTGGTTGTTTTTCCAGTGATCTGCACAAAAACCGAGTATTATTGAAAAAATGAGTACTGGTGGAAAATGAGTTCTGTCACAAAAAAAGAGACACGTATAGTAACAGGCATACCCCCAAGGGCCACCCTGCCTTACTCCAAGTTGTTTTTTTACGTGAATTTCACAAAAAGCAAGAAATGTTAGTAGTTACGTTAGTTTGCATGTTAACCTAACAATGTCAATTTTACTTTATTTACATAAAAAAACTACCTTATTTACTGCATACATGTACAATATGCACGTCTTAGTTAAATAAGACATGGATTCTACGTAGAAAATGAAAAAAAAACACGTTTTACATTATTTGGATCCCATAATTCCTTTTTTGCAAAAAAGAATGTTTTTACGAATTTTTCGCATCTGCACTTAGTTTTGACCTGTAGTTTACGTAGGAACACAGGAAACACGGTTTTTGCATGTTTTGTGGCTGCCAGAGCATAGGTAGTCACTTGGAACTATTACCTTACCAGTAAAATTTATTTACAAATCTCTGATGATGCTGATGTGTTTCAGTGAAACATGCTTCAGGTATTGAAATGACAAAAAACGTAGCCACTTGCAGAAACTATACTGAATATAGTCTATTTCTAATCGCAAACAACAATTAGAAATCAAGAAAGGTACTCTTGTACAATAATTCAAGTTAAATTTGCCCAACACAAGGCAATAAATGTTACCTTATTACGCTTTTGTACTAATTAACACACTAATCGTTTTCCACTAGTCATAATAACGAACACTCGGAACCTCACTCTAATATAGTTGGCCTAAAACTGAACTGAGATTCATCATTGGTCTCACTGGGGTGACACTTATATACCCCATACAGGTTGCAGAGATATCTACCACTTTCCGGCCGACGATTCAAGAACAGCACTTGGAATTTGCTAGTAACTAGGTCATTCAACGACCTTGATGTACTGCACCAGGAACACCCTCAAATGATGTCTCATTAAGTGTCATGTAATTGTTTTTCATCTTAATGTAGCAATATTTAATATGTCAGATGTTACCTTTTTGATATCGTATAATAATACTGATCTTTCTAAAAGTATTGGATGGTGTACGAAATGCCATTTTTGGTTCTAGACCTGTAGAAAAAAACCTGATGATCACATCCCCGAGGTAGAGGATGTGAAACATTTGTTTAACAATTGGCTAAGGAATGCAGATACTGAGTACCTCCCAGGATAATGAGAATTCCCTTTTATCAAGCGCAAACAGCCTCTACAGAGTGTAGATGAATGAGCAGCAGGTGTGGGCCTTGGAATGGAGAAAATCATGCCTAAAGGCGGATGAACCTATCAAAGTCAATGGCATATGATGCAGTAGGTAAGGGGAAACGACTCCATTAAAGACCTTTGTAGTATCACTAGTCTCCCAAGTGGACTACGCTCTCCAGTATGGCAGGTGGGGTCTTGGTTGGAGCATATTACATAGAAACTGTTTGTAGCTAGAGATCACGGAAGGAACATACAGAGGAAGAAGGTGGGAATGCTCAATGATATCAGAAACAGATTAAGTTGTAGATGATGCGCCAGACTAAGGAAAATGGTGAGCATCCAGTCGAAAGCTGCCGTAAGACAGTTTTACTAAACAAGAAGAAAAATAATACTAAACGACACTATATATAAAACTTCCACACTTAATTTTTTTCTTTCAAAAACGTTCTCGTCGAGTAATTTGTAATTTTTTGCGCAACAAATGCAAACAAAATTCTTTTTTGCTTATGAAAGTGCAGCATTTGAACTTTAATTTCATAATAAAAGTACAACACTACCAACTCGGAACACAGTTTTTTATTGGTAAAAACGTAAAAGTTTACCTTACAGCCTGAACCAGTTTTCACTTATTATAAGCTTCGTCAGAGGTTGCCACTGGGAGCGCTGTCCCTCTTGTTCTTGGCGACGACGTCGACTTTTGAAGGATCAATGTTGTGTGTGTGGGGTATGATATGTTCGAATAATATGTGTGATCTGAATTGTGTCTGTCCATTTAGGATGTCGTTTTTATTTGTTTGTATATTTCCAATTGTTCAAGAGTGTCTAGTTTTAGTTCTAGTTCGGTGGTGAAATACTTATATTTGGTTAATCATGATGTTTCATATCAATCTTGATAATAAAAAGAAACAGTTGAAAACAGCGGTGCTGTAGTGCCCTAAAGTGCTGCTGCTACAGTCCTACACGACCCTTGGACTCCTCTACATGGCACCACTGGTCATGATTCTGTGCCCACATCATTCAGTTTTGACCACCATGTTTTCAGACTTTGTTACAATACTATAAAGTTTATATTGTAACACTGTTTATCATGACAATATAAATAAAAGCTAACTGTATTCAGAGCTCCCACAATGTTTCAGGTAAATCTGAAACACCACTGGGATGCCGAAAGTTTGTGAATCACATGTCTAAGGGTAGAAGTATTTAAATATCTTGTAAGCTCCCCGAGTTACAGAACTCGCTATGCTGAATGAAATACATTATTTACTGTTAAATAAATTCAAATTAATTAATTTAATTTTTGAAGCTGTGAGTAAAGTTCTTCACACGTACGATTCTTAGCATTAGCTGAAAAACACCCCAAGGTGGTGACCATATGCAGTTACATGGTTAACGAAGGTTTTGATGTGCCTTAAAAAATAAAACCCTGACTGCTCTACTACTGTTTTAGTAAAGTAACAATTGTAAAGTGATAAGAAAACTAGCAGAAAAATACAATTGATGGGGATTAAACATAAACTTAAAAAAATAGAGTAGCCTACTTAGCCACAGGAAGTTGAACATCAGATCTTCAGTTATCAGATAATACTTCCATCAAGAAATGTGAAAAGCATAAATATTTAGGAAGTATAATTTGCGATGATGGAATATGTGATGAAGATATAAGACATCGATTAATTTTAGGAAAAAGCATCATACACCAATCAAACTCACTTTTATGGTCCACCAAAATCGGGCTACCGACAAAGATCAATATTTATAAAGCCATTATTGAACCAATTAGCACCCATGGGTCAGAATGTTGGACAATCAACGAAAAGAACCGCAGGAAGATTGAAGCTGTAGAAATGGACTATCTTAGACGAGCTTCCAGAGTTTCTCGTCTAGAACATGTAAGGAATGACGTAATAAGGGAAAGAACAAATAGAAAAGAAACTGTAATGGAAGATATAAAACGTAAACAGCTTTCCTGGTATGGACACCTAATGAGAATGAGTGAACAAAGAATACCTGTGAGTGTGTTCAAATACAGACCTAGCAACAGAAGAAAAAGAGGCAGACCTAGATTAAAATGGATAGAAGCCATCAAAAGGAGTATGAAAGAAAAGAATCTGAGGAATGAAGATACACAGAATAAGTTGATATGGAAACTGATGCGGGATGCGGCAGTAGCTGTGGGATCCCTACCAATATATATATATATTGCAACGATACGTTTAGCATAAGTATATGTATCAACCCCTGACTGAGGTATGATAACGTGTTTTCGTATATAAGTATGAAATATATAAGATGTACATAACAAAAATAATATAATATACGTTAGGTATAAGAAATAATGTAATAAATATTAGTATTTATTTTTAAATAAATCAAATATTGTAAGTAAGCATGTATATGGAAACATATGGCTTAGTTGGTTTTTAAATGTAACGAAGGAGAGCAATTGACATGCGCTAACTCGCAGAGGTGACGTCAGAACAACATGCAGTCGCCGGTGTATCAGTCTGCGTGTGTGTGTGTGTGTATACATGTGTAAATAACAGACAGGTTCAATTATGCAAAAGAGGGTGGAAGATTTCACACAGTTTTCTACGTACTGTACGTGAACCATAAGTCACACGAATCAGCGACATATGTAAAAACATAGCTGACGCCTGGCGCTTCAATTTGGCGTTAAGTGGTCATTAATCGTGGGAACGGTTCAGACACCGTGTGAAATTTTGCCATAACGGCCATAATTTACACAGGGTAACATTCATAATTTGCATAAATAAGGTTTAATATTATACCGAACGATTGATGTAATAATATTTATAAAAAAGTGTGCGCTTCATAGAAAGACGCGTAGGTTGAAAGTTGTAACGGTACAGAATTGTGAGCCACCCCAGTTTAATTTTATATTAATTGAAATCATCATTTTAAGCACTTTCCAAATTGCCAGACTTTCACCTGTGGGGAGCCCCAGTGCAACATACATACAGTCAGCCTAAACAATTGCCCAGACGGATTGCGTAACCACCCAGCAGCAGGCTTGTGTGAAACCCAGTCTGCAGTGTGTCATTAGAGAGTGAACAACAGACAGCCAGCATCAGACAGTAAAGTTCGTGAATTAAAACCAGTGGCCTCGGGCATAAGATAGGCCTAGATTAAAAGGGCCTATCTATTTAAACCACTTAAAAAACTAGTGCTATTGTAACTCTCGGCCGCGCGGCCAGCCTACAACAACATATAAGTGTTCGAAAAGTTACGCCGATTGACATAATTATTAAATGTGACAAACGTGGTTTTAGTGACCAGTAAAACTTGGTACCAGTTCAAAGACAAAATTACTTTAAGGAGCATCAATTGACTTTTAAAATGAGGCATAAAACACGTGCATCGTTAGTTGGAGTAGAGCAACATCCAGGATGAGTATTATTCAGAATTTTTAAATACATTAACATTTATATTTACCGACGTTTTCCTACATCATGAGATCTTAGAGTGGGGTTCAATAGAATGGCCATGTAAAAGAATGAGTGTGTGAGTGTGGGGTGGAATTACGTACTGGTTCATTACAAATATAAATAGTTTGTCATAGGCTAGTTAAGTAAGAAATATTCATTTTGTCACTTTGTTTGATTTTTACTAATTGTTTCTCATTCAACGAGTATTTAATATAACAGAAAAGAAATAAGAAATTTAAATGTCATAAAAGGGAGACTAAGTAATTAATTTGCATAATAAACTAGAAGCAATTTGTTTTAGCACAAACTGTATTGATCTTTACCCATTGTATCTCGAATAATCCTTTCTGCAGCAGTTTCGTCTGTACGACTCTTGGAAAAAACCCGAAGGTAAGAATTAATTATTAATAAGATTTAAGTGAGTTGTCTCAATGGCCCCCGTACAGTGACGCGAGTATAGGGTTTATAACCTATATTCGCCAGACCTAATTAAGCTGCAGAACGGGTTATTTGGGAGTGGGGCGAGGTTGTAAATTGTGACTGTGAAAGCAAAACTAGGCATATTTATATATGTAAAAATAATAAATGAAAATGGAAAGTAATAGTTTGACCGAATCAACGGTCATGAGTGGGTTGGAGGTCCATTCGACCCCAATACCAGTTCAAAATAGAGAATCAAGTAGGTCAGATGAAATAGATGACTCAGGGATTCAGGTAACCCCACCCGTAATGAATCAAAATAAACAATCTGAGGACAATGATATGATAAAAATGATGCAATTGCTTTTCAAAGAACAGAAGAGTGATTCTGATGCTAAATTTAATACAATTCATAGCAAATTCCATGAGTTAAAGAGTGATATAAATAATATTGACCAAAAATTTGATAAGCGTTTATATGAAATGAATACACAAAATGTTAAGTTCGAAATCAGTATGAATAAACGTTTAAATGAAATGAATGAATGCGTTGACACAATCAGAGAACAAATATTAGAATCAGTAAGTAGCAGTTGTGAGAAAAAGATTGATGAAATGAATACAAATTTTGAATGTAAATTCAATCAGACACTGAATAAGAAATTAAATGACAATGTGATGGTTATGACAAGTATTAATAATGACGAAACAGTGGAAGAGGTAGTGGTAGATAGTAAAGTATTGAGTAGTGATGATAATGATGTTAATTGCAATTCTGAGAATATAGTGGAAGTGGTATGTGATAAGAAAGTAGTAGAAACAAATGTTTGTCAGTTAGTGAGCGTGTGTAATGAAAATTTAGATGGGCAAAGGGCAAATATTCCCCAAGTTTATGGTGAAACAGAGGTTTCACCGATGTTTAATGAGGACAGAGTTTCCTCCAGTAGCTATGTGGGAGACATGGTGTCTCAAAATGGTCCATTAGTTTTTTGTGATTTAGCTGGTAAAGCCAGGAGATGTAATAAGTATTTTGTGTGGCCCTTTGCATGGAGTGAGATAGTTCAGGGGGGTAGTGACAGGTGTTATGATGATGAAAGATGTTTTGAGAGAGAGTTGTGCATTGATAAAGAAATAGACTTATATAAACTAATGAGAGATTATCATGAGTTGAAAGAGATGTTAATTGATATGAATTACGTACTTGTTAAAATAGAGAGTGAGAATTGTTTTGATGATACCTGTTTAAATAATAATAATTTACCTTATGATGAAAAATTAATTGATTTGATAAGGAATATAATTACTAATGGAGACTGGACAGAAACAAATAATGTTGACTTGTTTTATGATTATTTTGGTAAGATGAATGAATTTGGTTTTTATGGTGACAACACACAAAACAGTAATTTGTGTGTTAATGAAATTGAACAATGCTATATAAAACAAAGACTTATCTATGACGATGGTGGCTGAGCCTTAAATTCACAAATGAACAATTTTAAACAGTTTGTTTATTGGTTCTGACCCCGCAACCTTGGACATTGAAGAGTGATATAACTGAATAATTAATGCTAAAGAATTGTAAATATATGTTTAGTGAAATTAATTGTATGTATTATAAAATGTTAGATAAATAATGTATGTATGTAGTAGAAATTGTTGTGATGATAATAATAATATTAATATTTTGCAGCTTAAATAAATAACCAAAATAATTTGGAAGAGGATAACTAATGAGTTGTAATTATTGTACTTAGTGAAAGTAATTAAAAATGTTGTTTTCAATAATTGATCTAATTAAAATAATTTGAAATGTTTAAATATTTTGCTTGACTTAAATGTTATATGGTTGAATTTTTCTAATGAGTTCAAATTGTTTTAAATAAATGTTAAATTGTTTGGTATGAAATAACATTGTTGTTAAATGTTTCAGAGGTTACACGGAGATATTGGTGTGTGTGTGGTGTGTATTTTGTACTCATGTTAGTAGATGGATAATGTATTGTAAGTATAAAGTTTATAATACCAATTAGATAAAATGAAATGTTTACAGGGGTGAAGAGATTTGGATTCAATAATAAAAAATGAATTGAGATAATGGTATTAAATAGAAATTGTAATCAAAAAGTAATAATAACTGAAAGGTGAATTAGAATTATATTTGGTTGAACTGTAAGAAATAGACGTTGATAAATATGTTATCTAAAAGATTTACAAAAATTGAAAAGTGAAGTACAGGTGTTAGTATGATGTAACCATGAAGGCTGAAACTGAGAATGTTTATAACTGTGTTTATGAAAACACCAGTCTGGCAGACTGTTGTTTATGTAAACAGGTGTAGTATGTTGTGACTAATGTCTGTGGTCATGCTTGGTGACAATAACAAAAAATGTTGTAGTCTGCTGAATCAGTATCTTGAGTAAAATCTTATTGTGACATAAAAGAATTGAAGTTAATTTTTGTTCAGATAAAATAATAATGAGGCAATTACTGAAACTTAGAGTTTGAGAAATTAAATAAAATTAAATTAATTTGGTAATTAAATTAATAGAAACGATGATTTTTAACAATGAACTTAACTTTATTTTCATTCAAATTCAAACTGGAATTATAAATTAAATGCTAATTAAGGTATATAATGATTAAAATATGCATTTAAAAGTGAAAACTGAAGGAAATTTTGTGTATATGTAATTTTGTATAATTAAGGTGTTATTGTGGATGGGTAATATTATACGGGGAATATTATTTTGTTTATATGATTAAACTGCAAGTAGACTGTAAGGTTATATTATTGTTTTAAACTAAAGCCAGTACTTTGCAAATAAAAGAACCAGTACTTTGTAAAGAATAAGCCTGTATGGCTAAGAGGAAACAAATCAGTTGTGGGATATGGAGTGATAGAAGGCCGTTTATTAAATTTTAATTGAATGTTACAAAGTCAGGCGATACTGGGGCGGGTATCTGTTCGATTTTTCGGTGTTGGGATCTCGAACAGAGAAGCCCAGTAAGATCGGATGGGTGCTGTCGCAGTCGCCAGACTAGGGGGGTAAGAACCCACAATTTGAGTAGAGTATTCAGGGGGGTTACGGTGCCATATCCTCACTGATCCTCTTAGAGTTTAGGCAATAAGAGTTTGAACGCTTCGGCTTTCAATCTCTTATTGGGGGGGTATTGTAACGGTACAGAATTGTGAGCCACCCCAGTTTAATTTTATATTAATTGAAATCATCATTTTAAGTACTTTCCAAATTGCCAGACTTTCACCTGTGGGGAGCCCCAATGCAACATACATACAGTCAGCCTAAACAATTGCCCAGACGGATTGCGTAACCACCCAGCAGCAGGCTTGTGTGAAACCCAGTCTGCAGTGTGTCATTAGAGAGTGAACAACAGACAGCCAGCATCAGACAGTAAAGTTCGTGAATTAAAACCAGTGGCCTCGGGCATAAGATAGGCCTAGATTAAAAGGGCCTATCTATTTAAACCACTTAAAAAAACTAGTGCTATTGTAACTCTCGGCCGCGCGGCCAGCCTACAACAACATATAAGTGTTCGAAAAGTTACGCCGGTCGACATAATTATTAAATGTGACAAACGTGGTTTTAGTGACCAGTAAAACTTGGTACCAGTTCAAAGACAAAATTACTTTAAGGAGCATCAATTGACTTTTAAAGTGAGGCATAAAACACGTGCATCGTTAGTTGGAGTAGAGCAACATCCAGGATGAGTATTATTCAGAATTTTTAAATACATTAACATTTATATTTACCGACGTTTTCCTACATCATGAGATCTTAGAGTGGGGTTCAATAGAATGGCCATGTAAAAGAATGAGTGTGTGAGTGTGGGGTGGAATTACGTACTGGTTCATTACAAATATAAATAGTTTGTCATAGGCTAGTTAAGTAAGAAATATTCATTTTGTCACTTTGTTTGATTTTTACTAATTGTTTCTCATTCAACGAGTATTTAATATAACAGAAAAGAAATAAGAAATTTAAATGTCATAAAAGGGAGACTAAGTAATTAATTTGCATAATAAACTAGAAGCAATTTGTTTTAGCACAAACTGTATTGATCTTTACCCATTGTATCTCGAATAATCCTTTCTGCAGCAGTTTCGTCTGTACAACTCTTGGAAAAAACCCGAAGGTAAGAATTAATTATTAATAAGATTTAAGTGAGTTGTCTCAAAGTGACGATTTAACCGACGCACGACCTGTTCAATGTTGTCAAAAACAGTTTCCAACCGGAATTCCAACGTGGCAGCAGTATACAACCCCAGCGAGCAACACACTCTTTCTCACTACTAGGGCAGATCAAGTTTATTTAGTACGAGGAATCCACGCATCTCGACACCGTAAATTTTATAAAATTCTAGTAATGTTTTTAAACGGTAGTACATAAACTGAAATGCGATGAAACCGGCAGTACGTCGGTGCAGTTATTAAAGAACTCGAGTGATTTGAAACAGACTATTTAAATGAATCTACGAGAGTTGAAACTACATAAATGAATCTACAAGAGTTGAAACTACATAAATGAATCTACGAGAGTTGTAACTACATAGAACTTCTAGACAGCTACAAGGGACAAGAAAGAAGAGGACGAGGAACTAGACAAGAAGACGAGAGGACGCAGGGACAGCACATGCAGTCACATCCAGCCATATATCATCACGACTAGAGGTCCATGTCAGAACGCAGCATCCAGGAGACGGAGCGAGGAATTCAACGACGCAGAGACAGGAGGAGCTGATACCGAAGAGGATCAACAAACTCGAGAATCCAGATGATGGTAACCACAAAGTTAAATGGATGCAGAAAAATGCAGGTGAAGTCGAACATTTATATAATATTATAAATGACCCTGAGGTCTATCGCCAAAGCTCTAGTTTCCATATTCAAGTTTACAAGAACATTAATATATTTTAGATTTGAATAATGAGTAAATAATTGTTCAAAATATAATTGAGTATAACTGTAGTAATCTTTTAAATAAATGGTCAAGCAAGAACCATATTATTTTATTATATTTTGTAATTGATTAAATGAGTATTTGTAAATATGAGAATTACATAATTAGAAGCTTGTTAATTAATTGAGACATTAAACATAGAATCAATTAACGTAATAAATGGTCTCTATCAATATTTTAATAAATATTTGAATTAATTGAAAGTTTTATTTAAGTGGTATATATTGAAAACCACACTTGCCAAGACAATTAAATGTTATATGTATTAATCATGTTCCTATAATATTTATATGTTTTATATGTATATGTCTGTGTACTATTCCAGGTCATATATAATTTGTGTATGTGTATACTATGTCTTAGAAATATAAGAAATAAGAGTTAAACACATTATGAGTACATTATATTCAGATTGAATATAAGGGTTCATATAATAAGTAACCCACATTAAACATTTAAATAACAATGAGAATTTGTATTTAATTTTTGAATAAATCAAATGAATATGCTTTTCTAAAATGTTCGTACTAATTTCACAACCAGTACTAACTCCTCTGTACTCTTTACTTGTAAATTAAAACTTATAACGTTATTCACTTGCTTATCCACACTCAACCAATGACCAAAGCCTGCGACCCAGCCGGGGAACATCAAGGTAAATACTGCTGAAGAAGAGTATTACCTCCGAGACGTGGGTAAGTGCGCGCATACGAGTAAAAGCGTATGTGTAACGTAATAACGTTGTATAGTAATTGGCGCTCCAAAATCGTGGGGCTCGGCATACACAAATAAATTTATGTATGTTAATTATTGTTGTGTCATAATTAATGGCGTTTCAAATGTGTTGCTAAGTAAATGTTAATTATCATTACAAGTAAATGGCAACTTGGTAATAAATAAAGTCTAATAAATAATTAGCAAAAATATTGGAAGAAAGAATTAATAGTCAATTCCTGTAAAAAATAATATTACAAATTGTTATAATAAGTACAGAGAGAAAAAGAGTTGTGACATTAATACTGATAAATAAAAATAATTTAAATAAAGAAATACAGAGTCACGGTTGACCAATAATAAAAATATAATTTATATAATGAATCAGTTAGGCCACCGTAGTCTACAAAAAAAATGGCGAAGCAACCAACAATGGACTTCGAAACGATGTTTAAACGACTTCAAGAAGAGTTGAAGACGAATAATGCAGAACTAAGTGCAGAACTTAAAACGCAGTTAGAAAGTAGCAATGAAAAATTAGAAAATAAATTAGAAAGTAGCAATGCAGAAATTAAAACTCAATTAGGAAGTTTAGAAACTCAAGTAGAAGATAGTCGTAATCGATTAGAAATTACTATTGAAGAAGTGAAAGCTCAGTTAGAAAGTAATATAGATAGTAATAATACTAGGTTAGAAGAGAAAATAGAACTCTTCAGTAATACTTCGAAAACAGAGCTTACTGCACGCGTTGAAGCAGTTGAACAGCGAGTTCAACAGCCACTTAATGAACAAGCTGTAAAGATCGACAGTAAATTTAAAGAACAGCGTGAATATACAACACGTGAAACTAAAGAACACATTCAACAACTGGCTGAACAGTGGAATGAGAAATTTAAAATTACTAAGCTGGAGCAAGACCTCAGACACAAAGATGTAAATGAGCGCATCCTGGACAACACTAATAAAACAAAGGAACTCACTGTGAGGACCGAGACTGTAGAAATAGCTGTGGAGGAGGTCACGAGGAAAACTACACACCACTCCATGGAAATTAACAATATGAAAGATGGACTATAAGAGGAGGTAGAAAAACTATGAGCAGAAGTCAAGAGACGACCCAGTGCTATGATGATGTGTGCTGCAAAGGTAGACGATCGAGAGAAGATCAGTTTCAAAGGTAATAAATGGGAGAACCCCATAGAATTTTTACATAAGTGTGAACGAGAAATGGCAACAATAGGAAGCAACATAAACGACAGAGACCGTATAGAATTTGTAAGTCGACATTTCCAGGAAACAGCATCCAAATGGTATATGATTGTTCGGGACCAAACAGAAACTTATGAACAGTTCAAGGCATCCTTCGAAAATCAATACTGGAATACACATACCCAGAGAGAGGTACAAGACCAGCTGGAGTATGGGCGGTATTACGTCAACAGCAAACGTTCCATGGAAGACTACATAATACAACTCATCGAACGGTGTAAGCATCTTAGACCCAGTTTCACGGAGCACGAATTAGTATTGAAATTAAGCTACCATTTTGACAGACACATTAGACTTGCCGTGTATACCCAAGGAGTTAAAACCATAGAGGAACTTCTTATTCTTGTAACACAGTCATCGCAGTTTGTTAATAAACAATGTGAGAGAAGAGAGAACCAGCCGCAGCAGCAGCAGCAGCAGTACTCTACGCATAATCCAATACAACAAAAATCGACGCAGTTTGCGAAGAGAGAAGAGAATTGGAAAGAGTATAAACAACCATTTGAAAAAGGTAATACAACTCCACATAAAGGAGCGTACTCGCATCCAGGTACGTCTAAAAAGCAATTAAAACCGTACAATGCGAATTTACAGAATATAAATGCAAATAATAATAATCATAATAATAATAAGAATAATTATGAAAATAAAAATGTGCAACAGCTGACACGCCCGTCAACTTCCAAAGAGAGAGGGGGTGAGAGTAGCACGACAAGGGAGAAGAAGAATGAATGACTGCAAGAGAGAAGCCGACTGCCAGCTCAAACAGGTTTTAAACGCGACACGTATACCGACAAAATACCAGAACGAACAGGCTTGTTAAATGATCTGCACACACAGGAGCGGCGTACCACCCTAAACGATACAAACAATCCGCAACAGGAAATAATGTTGTCTCACGCCTATTGTCCTACACAAGGGGGAACAATAAGTGGTATAAAGAAATGTAACGATGTTAAAATATTGAATATTACATATCAAACAGATGATAGAGTTAAATATTTGCTAAATAACATAGCAAGTGAACAAAATAAAGATCCGCAGATAAGTCACTTGAAGTTATCAACACTATCTAGCAGATATACGATAAAAAATAGTATATTGTATAAACTCGTAAATTATGATTGGAAAATAGTCCTATCACCAGAGATGCTAAAAACACTAACTATACCATGTCATCAAAGTTTAGCACATGCGTCTGCTTTAAAATGTCATTTAGCTTTGAAGGAAGACTTCATTTTGAATAATATGTTTAGAAGAATAAAAGCTATCTTAAAAGGACAAACAGCACGACATCCAAATCTTCACACATACGTAGATATGCAAAATATAAAGACACAGGAAAAGGGAGAATTAGTAGCAGTAGACACTTCCTGGGCCCATTTCCGAGAGCTATTCATGGGGGTACAAAGCACATACTTGTATGTATAGATGTGTTCACCAAGGCAGTTCGACTCTACGCTATTCGAAGACCTACCACAAAAAGTGTACTGAATGTCATACTACGAAAATATGTACCGAAGTATGGTCAAATCAAAAAGATATTGAGTGACCAAGGTAAACAATTTCAAAATAAAGCATGGATGGAAACGCTAACTCAACACGGCATACAACCAGTGTTAACGTCAATACGACATCCACAAGGAAACCTTGCTGAAAGGGTAAATAAAGAGTTAGGAAAACATTTACGCATCTACTGTACTGAACAACATAACCGATGGGCAGAGTACATATCATTTTTTGAACAAGCTATAAATGCTACATACAGTGAAGCTACGGGATATACACCGGTGGAACTGGAAACCAATAAAAAACCTAATAGATTCTGGTCGAAAAACATTGACAAACCTCCAAACCAAAATCTACAAATTCCATTAAGTCATAAGTACGACAATGCGAAGAAGAGGATGGAAAAACTTGGAGAAAAGAGGATCGAGAGGTTCAACAGAACGCACAAACTCATCACATTCCATGAAGGAGAGAGTGTGCTACTAAGAAGTAATCCAGTGGGAAAATGAATCGACAATACAGCAAAGAAACTATTCAGACTGTACGAGGGACCCTACTTATTACAAAGGAGGAAAGGACGACACACATTTATCGTCTACAATCCAACAAGAAACAAGATTATTGGAAAGTACCATGCATCAGCATTCCATAAAATCTATGTATAAATGAATTAATAAAAAAAAAGTCAACTTATAAATCCATGGGAGGGACGTAATCCACTCAGGGAAAGTGAAAAAATTTAAGAACCTTATAACCACTAATTGTGAGTTGTAATAAATAATAAAATAAATTATTTCTGAGTAAAGAAATAAAATTTGAATAAAATTCAAATTTTATTTTACCCAGCAGGGGAATGTATGCAACGATACGTTTAGCATAAGTATATGTATCAACCCCTGACTGAGGTATGATAACGTGTTTTCGTATATACGTATGAAATATATAAGATGTACATAATAAAAATAATATAATATACGTTAGGTATAAGAAATAATGTAATAAATATAAGTAGTATTTATTTTTAAATAAATCAAATATTGTAAGTAAGCATGTATATGGAAACATATGGCTTAGTTGGTTTTTAAATGTAACGAAGGAGAGCAATTGACATGCGCTAATTCGCAGAGGTGATGTCAGAACGACATGCAGTCGCCAGTGTATCAGTCTGTGTGTGTGTGTATGTGTAAATAACAGACAGGTTCAATTATGCAAAAGAGGGTGGAAGATTTCACACAGTTTTTTAAGTACTGTACTGTACCATAAGTCACACAAATCAGCGACATATGTAAAAACATAGCTGACGCCTGGCGCTTCAATTTGGCGTTAAGTGGTCATTAATCGTGGGAACGGTTCAGACACCGTGTGAAATTTTGCCATAACGGCCATAATTTACACAGGGTAACATTCATAATTTGCATAAATAAGGTTTAATATTATACCGAACGATTGATGTAAATATTTATAAAAAAGTGTGCGCTTCATAGAAAGACGCGTAGGTTGAAAGTGATGATTTAACCAACGAGCGACCTGTTCAATGTTGTCAAAAACAGTTTCCAACAGGAATTCCAACATGGCAGCAGTATAAAACCCCAGCGAGCGACACACTCTTTCTCACTACTAGCTCAGATCAAGTTTATTTAGTACGAGGAATACACACATCTCGACACCGTAAATTTTATAAAATTCTATTTATGTTTTTAAATGGTAGTATATAAACTGAAATGCGATGAAGCCGGCAGTACGTCGGTTCAGTTATTAAAGAACTCGAGTGATTTGAAACAGACTATTTAAATGAATCTACGCGAGTTGAAACTACATAAATGAATCTACGAGAGTTGTAACTACATAGAACTTCTAGACAGCTACGAGGGACAAGAAAGAAGAGGACAAGGAACTAGACAAGAAGACAAGAGGACGCAGGGACAGCACATGCAGTCACATCCAGCCATATATCATCACGACTAGAGGTCCACGTCAGAACGCAGCATCCAGGAGACGGAGCGAGGAATTCAACGACGCAGAGACAGGAGGAGCTGATACCGAAGAGGATCAACAAACTCGAGAATCCAGATGATGGTAACCACAAAGTTAAATGGGTGCAGAAAAATGCAGGTGAAGTCGAACATTTATATAATATTATAAATGACCCTGAGGTCTATCGCCAAAGCTCTAGTTTCCATATTCAAATTTACAAGAACATTACTATATTTTAGATTTGAATAATGAGTAAATAATTGTTCAAAATATAATTGAGTATAACTGTAGTAATCTTTTAAATAAATGGTCAAGCAAGAACCATATTATTTTATTTTATTTTGTAATTGATTAAATGAGTATTTGTAAATATGAGAATTACATAATTAGAAGCTTGTTAATTAATTGAGACATTAAACATAGAATCAATTAACGTAATAAATGGTCTCTATCAATATTTTAATAAATATTTGAATTAATTGAAAGTTTTATTTAAGTGGTATATATTGAAAACCACACTTGTAAAGACAATTAAATGTTATACGTATTAATCACGTTCTTATAATATTTATATGTGTTATATGTATATGTGTTATATGTATATGTCTGTGTACTATTCCAGGTCATATATAATTTGTGTATGTGTATACTATGTCTTAGAAATATAAGAAATAAGAGTTAAACACATTATGAGTACATTATATTCAGATTGAATATAAGGGTTCATATAATAAGTAACCCGCATTAAACATTTAAATAACAATGAGAATTTGAATTTAATTTTTGAATAAATCAAATGAATATGCTTTTCTTAAAACGTTCGTACTAATTTTACAACCAGTACTAACTCCTCTGTACTCTTTACTTGTAAATTAAAACTTATAACGTTATTCACGTGCTTATCCACACTCAACCAACGACCAAAGCCTGCGACCCAGCCGGGGAACATTAAGGTAAATACTGCTGAAGAAGAGTATCACCTCCGAGATGTGGGTAAGTGCGTGCATACGAGTAAGAGCGTATATGTAAAAGTAAGTGTAACGTAATAACGTTGTAATATATATACATATATAATTTGTGATGTTTTCAATTTGTTTCTTCTGCAAGTAGTATAATTTCGTATATTCTTTTAACAACTGACGCACGTTTCACTGAAAAATATCAGTATCATCAGAGGTTTCTAAGTAAATTAATAACAATTGAAATAATTCTATTAATATAAAATTAACGAATAATCGAATTTGAATCGATTTTATTCAATACAAAATTATTTTCAATATAACAACAAATTGTACTATCACACAGATGGCCTTACTATGGGAGCCCCAACCTCCACTATCGTATCAGAAATCTTCCTACAAAAACTCGACGAACAAATAATAAATAGAATAAAATTAAACGACCCATTAGGATGTTATTTTAGATACGTTGATGACACTCTGTACATTTTCCAAAACAATGGTATAAATATAAATAAATATTCAACTCCATAAATAATTTACATTCCAAAATAAAATTCACGTAGAAGAAGAATCTAATAATAAATTAAATTATTTAGACTTAACAATAAATAAAATGGAAAACAAATTTTGAATACTCAATATACAGGAAACCTTCTCAAACTGACTTAGTAATACCAAATACTTCTAATCATCCTCCCCAACACAAAATGGCAGTATTTAATTCCATGATTTACTGAATTCTTAGGATCCCATTAAATAACACAGAAAGAAACAAAGAAAGAAAAATTATCCAACAAATACCAGTTAAAAATGGATACAAAATAAAAACTATTAATAAATTAGAAAATAAAATTAAACATAAAATCACTAATAAAATTCCCAAGAACACTACATTTAAAAATTCTCCTATTAATAATAATATAAAATATACAACCTTCACTTATTACGGAAATATAACTCAAAAACTAAATAAAATATTTGAAGATACCAATTTAAAAATATCTTATAATACAGATAATATAATTTTTAATAAAATAAAACCTAAAACTAAATCCAATACTCACAATAAAAATGGAATATATAAAATAGAATGTCCAGATTGCAATAAATTTTATGTGGGCCAGACGAAGAAAAAACTACAAGATAGATTCGTTCAACACCGCAATGCATATTTAGAACCAAATATTTATAAATCCAATTTAGCCACACATTGTCTATATAATAACCACCAGTTTCCAAATATTGAAAATATAAAATTAATTAAAAACATACAAAAAGGTCAAAAAATGAATATTTGGGAAAATCTTAACATTTACAAACACAATAATAATAATTTATTAATTAAAGAACAAACCCAAATAAAAACAAAACAAGACGATCTATTTAAAATTATAAATTTATTAAAAAATAAAAATGAATAAAATATAAACAACAAAAATTTCAAATATAACCGAGAAAACAGCTGCTGAAAAAATAAACATTAAAACAATCGTTAACTAATCGACCTAAATCGATTATCAGTTATTTTTCATTAAAATCGATTCAAAAATTATATATATATATATATATATATCATTTTCTATATAAGTAACTCGATGTTTCTTGCAGTAATTATATAATTTGTGATGTTTTCAATTTGTTTCTTCTGCAAGTAGATAATATTGTATATTCTTTTTAACACCTGACGCACGTTTCACTTTGATGATACTGATATTTTTCAGTGAAACGTGCGTCAGGTGTTAAAAAGAATATACAATATTATCTACTTGCAGAAGAAACAAATTGAAAACATCACAAATTATATATATATATATATATATTGCAACGTGACAATTTGGCAAATTTAATTTAATTTAAATTTGTGAAGTCCTTCGATCTTGGAGCACCAAATTTAAACAACGTTACATATACATAAATAGGTGTGAACGGTCTCACGTTCAAGATTGAGAAAATTCTTTAAACATATAACATTTAAATAGGGGGTCAGGTGTATCTGCAATAAGAACTCTACGGAACTTGAAACAGTAATTAAAATTTATTTGATACTATAAAAAAATATGTGCACATGGCACTGACTTCGATTTAAAAAAAACATTAGTTATTATTTGTTATAATGCCGTAAGGCTTAAGATATATACATCCTTACTAACTAAACATTCTATGCTACTAAATAGTATATAAAAGAAAAATCTCATTTTTAGACTACTCAGTCTATTACTATGTTTCAAAATCAATTTTTAAATCTTTTTTCTATATATGGTACGTACTCAAAAGATTAATAGTTATTACTTCTCAGTACTGTTTTCTCAAATACTAATTGTTTTTATTTATATTCTTTGTAATCATTTTATATCATATTAATTTGATACTTGTTACGTTAATCGTACTTCTAAACATCTATGATTTTTAACTCTACTATACAAGAAATATTACTCTTATTTTTAAATAAAATATTAATGTCTTTAACTGTCTTTGTATACTGTGTATGATTAAGATATGAATAAGTTGTCTATCACCTTATTGTCGTCAATCATACTCGATCATTTTTGTTCCATCGGTGTTCATCTTCGTCTCGCCTCCAGCGTCGGCTGTCTCTCTTCTCTCGTCCTCTCCTCTTGTCCAGCGTCGTATCGCTATGGAACTGCTTCTCTTGTCCAGCATCGTATTGCTATGGAACTTCTTCTCTTGTCCCGCGTCGTATCGCTATAGAACTTCTTCTCTTGTCCAGCGTCGTATCGCTATAGAACTTCTTCTCTTGTCCAGTGTCGTATCGCTATGGAACTTATTCAGTAATGCTGTTATTAATTACAATGTTTGTCTTATAGCTTGGTTACGTATTTGTACATAACTGGCAATTTAAACTGTTTATAAAAATATTAATAAATATGCCGTGCTGATGGGCATAAGCTCCCGCTGCATCGTGGATGATTCAAGAAAGAGAACCACTGAAGCTTGCGTGTCCTATTTATACCCATGTCTTGGTCGACACCCTTCAGTGATACAAAATCGACCTGTTAGAAACTGTCTTTGGCGTCAGTTCCCCCACTCTTTGTCAAATTCACTATTTTTTATATTTCTGCGAATTGCAGAGTCCTGTAAGTATTTTTTTATACTTATCTTATAACTAATTTTACAACACATGTTCATTGTAATTTTGGACATTGCAACTTAACCCTTTTGATTTGTACACAGTTATTTCACTATTGCACTTGTACGGCGTGTCACTTTCGCGTGGTTTTCGCACACAGTATTTATTAAATTTATTTACATTTTATGGTGCTTTTGGATTTTAATTCTTAATTCTAGTTTATGAATAATTACGGAAAAACAGTCATTGTGCAATTATTCATACTGGGGTGGCAAACTTGCCTGCAGAGACCTGCGTTCACACACACTAGCAAAATACTGGTGTACACACTTTCAGTTACATTTGTGTGTGTGTGCACGTTGATTCAGGTCGAAACACCTGTTCATATTTTTGTCTGAGTCAAGCTTGCAATCCATAACATGCTTATTTCTAATATATTAATTATTTACAGTTTATTAAGTAAATTTAAATTTTTATATTTCATGCTCAGTACATCACTTATTTGTACTGTCGCATTATTCCTCTGCTTGGTAACAAAAAAAATTTTAATAAATTTATTTATTATAAATTTTTTTTTAAATCTATTTATTTATTATTATTATTTGCAAAAAAAAATATAACAAATAATAAAGAATAATATTCGTCATTTCACCCTTAATAGGAGTGTATACAAATGTCTTACCTCCCCTCTTTCGTACGCTCACTGCTCGCGACCTTGAATTAGGGTGGCTTTACAAACAGCTGATTTGACTGGTTTCAATGACCTCTGTTTTATGTGTAGAACTTCTTAAATGACGTTGCGTGGAATTTACCAATTTCTTTCTTCTGTATCTCATCATATACACTGAAAGTATTCTGTCCCACTCGCTGTCTTAACGTATACGGTCCATTATAAAGTCTGAAGAATTTCTTCGCCGTATTATCACTCCTTTTTCCCACTGGATTTGCTTTGAGTAGTATACTTTCTCCCACGTTGAATTGTTGTAACTTGTGAGTTAGATTAAGTCTCTCTATTCTCTTGTTACCTCTCTCTCTTATTCGTTGGTTTGCGTATTCAATTTTCACACTTATTGGTACAGGTACATTTTGGTTATTAGGTTTGTTTAGATATTTAGTCCAAAATCTGGTTGGCTTCTTATCTTCTTCTAATTCCATTGGAGTGTATCCTGTTGCTTCACTATAATTTTCGTTAATGGCTTTTTCAATAAATGGTAAATATTCTGCCCATTTATTGTGTTGATTATGGCAATATATTCGTAAATATTTACCTAATTCTTTGTTAACTCTCTCAGCAAGGTTTCCTTGAGGATGTCTTATGGATGTGAGTACTGGTTGTATTCCATTTTCCCTTAACGTCCTCTCCCATTTTTCACTTTGGAATTGCACACCTTGATCACTGAGTATCTTCTTCATTTTTCCATATAACGGAATATATTTTTGCAGTAGTATCTTTAGAACAACTTTGGTTGTGGGTCGCATAATTGGGTACAGTCGGACTGCCTTGGAAAACACATCGATACATACCAATATGTGCTTCACCCCTCGACTTGATCGTGGTAATGGTCCCAGAAAATCCACTGCAATTAGCTCTCCTTTGTTTTCCTTCTGTATACTCTGCATTCCTACATATGTGTGTAAATTCGATCCTTAATTTTACATTAACTTACTCATACATTCTTACCTTCGCTTCTAAACTTCCTTAGCTCTTTTCTTAACATGACATTACTTTATCTAATACATTACTTATACACTACATTAACATTCATTACCTTTTATTACATTTCTTTAACATTACCTTTCTGATCGCTACAACTTTCTTGAAATACACTTCCGTAACAGAATACTTTTTTTTAGCTCGTAGTGTGTCGCATGGTCGGTTACAGAGGAACTGTCTTGGAAAACAACGATATTTTTCTCGAAGTCCTTAATCCTAAGTAGTCTCTGCCCTTATGACTTTTCACTCTCGCTTTCTTCTGTGTCCTTGTATCTTCGATAAGTGTTCGCTTGATCAGCCGTTCTAATAATTATGGCAATTATTGCTCATCTTAACCATTTCTTCATATTTATAACAACAATAACATCTTTTACCATTACTTTCTTAAATATTTCTCTACAATAGCATTCCGTACCATCACTAATACATTTCTTAATTAACCCTTTCAAATAATATTCCTTATAACATTTCTTAATTATACTCTCTTATATTCTTACACATATTATTTCTTATTATTAAT
>JAWRYS010000159.1:0-73621 GCA_034769895.1 Magicicada septendecula
GGAAAGGGGTAGTTTATCTGCAGCGTTTTTTTATCAAGGGTAATTTTTTTTTTGGCAAACGATAACAGCCGCAGATTCAAACAGAATCAAATAATGTTTTGCATACAGCCCTTAATTGTAGAGTTCTCAAGACCTTTTGGTTTTGGTGAAGATCGGTTAAGGGAATAGGGTAGTTTACCTGCAACATTTTATGTTTTAACAAGGGTAATTTTTTCTATGACAAACGGTAACTGCCGCATATTCAAACAGAATCAAATAATTTTTTGCATACATCCCTGAATTGTAGTGATATCATGGCCTTTTGATTTTGGTGAAGATCGGTTAAGGGGAAGGTGTCGTTTACCTGCAACCTTTTACGTTTTAACAACAGTAAAGTACTTGAAAATTCATTTAAACTTTTTCAAACAATGGTAATTGTGAAAAATAAAATAATTTTGTTGCCAGGCAATAAAATTATAATTTTTTCATTTTAATGTAAATCATGTATGAGAGAAAATATATCGTTCGTGGCAGGCAAGCATATCTCAATTATGTAATGTTTACGTTTCAATTTTATTATTATGATTACTGCAATAAAAAGGCAGGAACACACACACACACACACACACACACACACACACAATTCGCGTTATTTCTGGACTCACTCATGTTTATTTTCTTACATTTGCACGCTTTTTAAATGGAAAGTGCCGAAACCCACACCAACATAACGCGTGCACGCCGAAAAATTGTCCAGCGTGGATAGCGATTAGCTTCCTGTGGATCGCTGGGCAGTGTAACTGCACGTGTTTACAAAGGAAAGATTCATAGACAGAATTTTCGTCTTTAGGGAATGAACCCTCTGCAAGATGCTGAGGGTCCATGAGTGACTTCGGAGCGCACCTTCTTTTCCGCGTGTTTGTTCTGTGAAACATACACTGTAGATTCGCAGCTTTACTCTAAGCAACGCTCAATAGGAAATGTTGAAAATTGTTGTCCATGGTGTACCCTCATACACACTAAACCTGCTCTGATGTTTTAATTACGGACATCATAATATTAAAACTTTGGAAACTTGAGCACTACTTAATGGAGATCAAACATTAACTTATACAAGCCATTACTTTTATGCATATTTTTTATATATATATTTTATATATATGTGTACAACGTTATCGGCAACAAAGAAGTAGTTTTTGTTAAAATTCCTTCCCGGGATGTTTGGCCGTAGTCCAATGTTTTCTACAAAACCAGACGTTTCGGCAATGCCATCAACTTCCATCATCAGTGAAAATCGAGTGTCATAACGTGAGGTGGTATACGTTAGTGACCACAGTACTGTGGTTAAGGCTGAAGCAGTAAGTAGAAAGAAGTAGTTTCTATGGTAATATTTCATTTCGAAAATGATTTTAAATATAAATCTTAGAACATGGAAGTTATGTATGGTTCTCCATACCGATTTTTACTTCCATGTTCCTTAAGGAAATGGAAGTATGGTGATGGCAAAAAAAATCGTGTTCGAGATTATTGCAGATTCTGATTGTACTACACTCAAAACATGAAAAAAGTCAATTTTTGAAAGTGTCTGTGTGTGTGTCTGTCTGTATATAGATTTTTTTCTATGGCAAACGATAACAGCCGCAAATGCAAACAGAATCAAATAATTTTTTGCATGCAGCCCTGATTTGTAGAGTACTCAAGACCTATTGTTTTTGGTGAAGATCGGTTAAGGGAAAGGGGTAGTTTACAGCAACGGTTTTTTATCAAGGGTAATTTTTCTATGGTAAACGATAATAGCCGCAAATTCAAACAGAATCAAATAACTTTTTGCATACAGCCCTGAATTGTAGAGTTCTCAAGACCTGTTGGTTTTGGTGAAGATCGGTTAAGGGAATAGGGTAGTTTACCTGCAACATTTTATGTTTTAACAAGGGTAATTATTTTTATTACAAACGATAACTGCCGTACATTAAAACAGAATCAACTACTCTTCTGCATACCTTTCTGAATTATACAGAACTAAAGGTCTGTTGATTTTGTTGAAGATCGGTTAAGGGAAAGGGGTAGTTTACCGGCTAAGTTTTACGTTTTAACAAGGGTATTTTCTATGGCAAACGACAACAGCCGCAAATTCAAACAGAATCAAATGATTATTTGCATACAGTCCTAAATTGTAGAGTTCTCAAGACCTATTGTTTTTGGTGAAGATCGGTTAAGGGAAAGGGGTACATTACAAGCAACATTTTATGTTTTAACAAGGGTAATTTTCTATGGCAAACGATAACAGCCGCAAATTCAAACAGAATCAAATAATTTTTTGCATACAGCCCTGATTTGTAGAGTACTCAAGGTCTGTTGATTTGTTGAAGATCGGTTAAGGGAAAGGGGTAGTTTATCGGCGTTTTATGTTTTAAAAGGGTAATTTTTTTATGACGAACGATAACTGCCGAAAATTCAAAGAGAATCAAATAATTTGTTGCACGCTTTCCTGAGTTGTAGAAAGCTCAAGGTCTGTTGATTTTGGTGAAGATCGGTTAAGGGAAAGGGGTAGTTTACCTGCAACATTTTATGTTGTAACAAGAGAATGTTTCCATGACGAACGATAACTGCCACAAATTCAAAAAGAATCAAATATTTTTTTTGCATGCATCCCTGAATTGTAGAGGACTGAAGGTCTATTGATTTTGGAGGAGATCGGTTAAGAGAAAGGGTAGTTTACCAGAAACATTTTATGATTTAACAAGAGTAAAGTACTTAATTTTTATAAATAAAGTATATTGATAAGAAGCTCATAATAATCCACTGTAGAAACGTAGATGAAATATCTATAATGAATAGGTTAGGTTAACGGGGTGGGGGTAATTTTCTATTATTAAAAATTATAGTTGAAAGTGGAGGGGAGAATTTTTTATATGTGTACTACGTTATCGGCAACAAATAAGTAGTTTTTTGTTAAAACTGCTTCCCGGGCTGTTTAGCAGTAGTCCAATGTTTTCTGCAAAACCAGACTTTTCAGCAGTGGCATCAACTGCCATCATCAGTGAAAATCGAGTGCGAAAACGTGAGCTGGTATACGTTAGTGACCACAGTACTGTGGTTAATGCTGAAGCAATAAGTAGAAAAGACGTAGTTTCTATGGAAATATTTCATTTTCAATATGATTTTAAATATAAATCTTAGAACATGGAAGTCATGTATGGTTCCCCATACCGATATTTTACTTCCATGTTCCTTAAGGAAATGGCAAAAAAAATCGTGTTCGAGATTATTGCAGATTCTAATTGTACTACACTCAAAACACGAAAAAAAGTAATTTTTTATTAAATGTGTGTGTGTGTGTGTGCTCGCGCGCGCGCGTGTGTGTGTGTGTGTCTATAGTTTTTTTCTATGGCAAACGATAACAGCCGCAAATTCTAAACAGAACCAAATAATTTTTTGCATACAGCCCTGATTTGTAGAGTACTCAAGACCTATTGTTTTTGGTGAAGATCGGTTAAGGGAAAGGGGTAGTTTACCTGCAACGGGGTTTTTTTTTAATCAAGGGTAATTTTTATTTATGGCAAACGATAACAGCCGCAAATTTAAACAGAATCAAGTGATTATTTGCATACAGCCCTAAATTGTAGAGATCTCAAGACGTATTGTTTTTGGTGAAGATCCGTTACGGAAAAGGGGTAGTTTTAACAAGGGTATTTTCAATGGCAAACGATAACAGCCGCAAATTCAAACAGAATCAAGTGATTATTTGCATACAGCCCTAAATTGTAGAGATCTCAAAACCTATTGTTTTTGGTGAAGATCGGTTAAGGGAAAGGGGTAGTTTACCAGCAACGTTTTATGTTTTAACAAGGGTATTTTCTATGGCAAACGACAACAGCCGCAAATTCAAACAGAATCAAATCATTTTTTGCATGCAGCCCTGATTTATAGGGCACTCAAGACCTATTGTTTTTGGTGAAGATCGGTTAAGGGAAAGGGGTAGTTTACCTGCAACGGTTTTTTATCAAGGGTAATTTTTTCTATGGTAAGCGATAATAGCCGCATATTCAAACAGAATAAAATAATGTTTTGCATACAGCTCTGAATTGTAGAGTTCTCAAGACCTGTTGGTTTTGGTGAAGATCGGTTAAGGGAATAGGGTAGTTTACTTGCAACATTTTATGTTTTAACAAGGGTAATTTTTTTTATGACGAACGATAACTGCCGTACATTAAAACAGAATCAACTACTCTCTGCATACCTTTTTCAATTATACAGAACTCAAGGTCTGTTGATTTTGTTGAAGATCGGTTAAGGGAAAGGGGTAGTTTACCTGCAACGTTTTATGTTTTAACCAGGGTATTTTCTATGGCAAACGATAACAGCCGCAAATTCAAACAGAATCAAATGATTATTTGCATACAGCCCTTAATTGTAGAGTTCTCAAGACCTATTGTTTTTGGTGAAGATCGGTTAAGGGAAAGGGGAGTTTACCTGCAACATTTTATGTTTTAACAAGGGTATTTTCTATGGCAAACGATAACAGCCGCAAATTCAAACAGAATCAACTACGTTTTTGCATACATTTTTGAACTAAAGAGAACTCAAGGTCTGTTGATTTTGTTGAAGATCGGTTAAGGGAAAGGGGTAGTTTACCTGCAACGTTTTATGTTTTAACAAGGGTATTTTTCTATGGCAAACGATAACAGCCGCAAATTCAAACAGAATCAAATCATTTTTTGCATGCAGCCCTGATTTATAGGGCAGTCAAGACCTATTGTTTTTGGTGAAGATCGGTTAAGGGAAAGGGGTAGATTACCTGCAACGGTTTTTTATCAAGGGTAATTTTTTCTATGGTAAGCGATAATAGCCGCATATTCAAACAGAATAAAATAATGTTTTGCATACAGCTCTAAATTGTAGAGTTCTCAAGACCTGTTGATTTTGTTGAAGATCGGTTAAGGGAAAGGGGTAGTTTACCTGCAACGTTTTATGTTTTAACAAGGGTATTTTTCTATGGCAAACGATAACAGCCGCAAATTCAAACAGAATCAAATAATTTTTTGCATGCAGCCCTGATTTATAAGGCAGTCAAGACCTATTGTTTTTGGTGAAGATCGGTTAAGGGAAAGGGGTAGTTTACCTGCAACGGTTTTTTATCAAGGGTAATTTTTTCTATGGTAAGCGATAATAGCCGCATATTCAAACAGAATAAAATAATGTTTTGCATACAGCTCTGAATTGTAGAGTTCTCAAGACCTATTGTTTTTTGTGAAGATCGGTTAAGGGAAAGGGGTAGTTTACCTGCAACATTTTATGTTTTAACAAGGGTATTTTCTATGGCAAACGATAACAGCCGCAAATTCAAACAGAATCAACTACGTTTTTGCATACATTTTTGAACTAAAGAGAACTCAAGGTCTGTTGATTTTGTTGAAGATCGGTTAAGGGAAAGGGGTAGTTTACCTACAACGTTTTTTTAACAAGGGTATTTTCTATGGCAAACGATAACAGCCGCAAATTCAAACAGAATCAAATAATTTTCTGCATACAGCCCTGATTTGTAGAGTACTCAAGACCTATTGTTTTTGGTGAAGATCGGTTGAGGGGAAGGGGTAGTTTACCTGCAACATTTTTTATCAAGCGTATTTTTTTCTATGCCAAACGATAACTGCCGCAAATTCAAACAGAATCAAATAATTTTTTGCATACAGCCCTGATTTGTAGAGTACTCGTGACCTATTGTTTTTGGTGAAGATCGGTTGAGGGCAAGGGGTAGTTTACCTGCAACGGTTTTTTTTTATCAAGGGAATTTTTTCTTTTGTTGGCAAACGATAACAGCCGCAAATTCAAACAGAATCAAAAGATTATTTGCATACAGCCCTAAATTGTAGAGTTCTCAAGACCTGTTGTTTTTGGTGAAGATCGGTTGAGGGAAAGGGGTAGTTTACCTGCAACGTTTTTTTAACAAGGGTATTTTTTATGGCAAACGATAACAGCCGCAAATTCAAACAGAATCAAATAATGTTTTGCATACAGCCCTAATTTGTAGAGTACTCAAGACCTTTTGTTTTTGGTGAAGATCGGTTAAGGGGAAGGTGTAGTTACCTGCAACGTTTTTTTATCAAGCGTATTTTCTATGGCAAACGATAACTGCCGCAAATTCAAACAGAATCAAATAATTTTTTGCATACGTCCCTGAATTGTAGAGGTCTCAAGGACTTTCGATTTTGGTGAAGATCGGTTAAGGGGAAGGGGTAGTTTACCTGCAACCTTTTACGTTTTAACAAGAGTAAAGTACTTGAAAATTTATTTAAACTTTTTCAAACAATGGTAATTGTTAAAAATAAAATAATTTTGTTGCCAAGCAATAAAATTAAAATTTTTTCATTTTAATGTACATCATGTATAAGAGAAAATATATCGCGCTTGGCAGGCGATATTAAGATTTAAATATAAATCTTAGAATATGGAAGTCATGTATGGTTCTCCATACCGATATTTCTATGGTAAACGATAATAGCCGCAAATTCAAACAGAATCAAATATTGTTTTGCAAACAGCTCTGAATTGTAGAGTTCTCAAGACCTGTTGGTTTTGGTGAAGATCGGTTAAGGGAATAGGGTAGTTTACCTGCAACATTTTATGTTTTAACAAGGGTAATTTTTTTTATGACGAACGATAACTGCCGTACATTAAAACAGAATCAACTACTCTTCTGCATACCTTTTTCAATTATACAGAACTCAAGGTCTGTTGATTTTGTTGAAGATCGGTTAAGGGAAACGGGTAGTTTACCTGCAGCGTTTTATGTTTTAACAAGGGTATTTTCTATGGCGAATGATAACAGCCACAAATTCAAACAGAAGCAAATGATTATTTGCATACACCCCTTAATTGTAGAGTTCTCAAGACCTATTGTTTTTGGTGAAGATCGGTTAAGGGAAAGGGGTACTTTACCAGCAACATTTTATGTTTTCACAAGGGTATTTTCTATGGGAAACGATAACAGCCGCAAATTCAAATAGAATCAAATAATTTTTTGCATACAGCCCTGATTTGTAGAGTACTCAAGACCTATTGTTTTTGGTGAAGATATGTTAAGGGAAAGGGGTAATTTACCTGCAACATTTTATGTTTTAACAAGGGTAATTTTTTATATGACTAACGATAACTGCCGTAAATTCAAACAGAATCAACTACGTTTTTGCATACATTTTTGAACTAACGAGAACTCAAGGTCTGTTGATTTTGTTGAAGATCGGTTAAGGGAAAGGGGTAGTTTATCAGCAACGTTTTTTGTTTTAAAAAGGGTAATTATTTTTATGACGAACGACAACTATAGTTAACTGCATGGAAGTAGTATCGTCAAGGTCACGCCGCTTACTTACAGCGTTGCCACTAAGCAACAGTTTCCCTTTCTTCCGAAAAATGCTACACTAGTTAGTAGGCCTACTTAATGTAAAGAATATAACAAAGTGATTTTTAAATTAAATATTTACTTTGTTGTTATCAATAAGGCTTCCATTAAAATCATTTTTGTGCTTTAAACTGTTGATCATTCTAAAATCAATGACAATAGAAGACTGAAAAAACGATACATTTTGAAGGTTCATAGATGCCTACTGCAGAAATTGTATAGATAAAATTTAATGTTATTTAAAGTAAAAAACCTTTTTAAAATCTTACGAGTATCACACAGTTGTTCTGGTTTTGTAAGATAGTGTAATGTAAGGTTAACTTGCGTTTTACTGTATTTTTTTAAGTAAAATTTTACAGGGAGAAAGTTTCTAATACATACATTAGAATACATTGTCAATAATTCTTAATAATAATTACATCACAATTAATACATTGTTAATAATTAATTAACAATGAATTTCCGTAACTTATACATAACATTCAATGCGATGCGTCAGCTATAGTTTGTTTGA
Source organism: Magicicada septendecula (assembly GCA_034769895.1). Lineage (NCBI taxonomy): Eukaryota > Metazoa > Arthropoda > Insecta > Hemiptera > Cicadidae > Magicicada > Magicicada septendecula. The sequence continues at coordinate 7,893 of JAWRYS010000159.1, forward strand.
ACGAATTTTCATACGCATCCTGAGTCTTAAGCTTGCCCCATTTAATTATTGAAGAGACACCGCACTATTCGTGACTCTGAAAAATATTCTATTTTTATTTCCTGCACTGCTTATTAATAATTAAGTAAAAAAATTAGAACTATACTATAAGACGTTACATGCACAAGTAGCATAAAAATAATCGTATGTATAAACGTGAAACGAGTTGGATGTCTTAAGAAAATGAGGATAATTTTATAAACAACAAATACAAATGCGTCATAAAATAAATTTAAAATTCCTTATTCATATATTAATATATTATAAATCTTCAAATATAGAATTTAAATTTATAATTCTATATTTTATGAACTGTCCTTACAACAAATTTTATAATTAAAATTTTCCTTATTTTATAAACTATAGAAATCCTTATGAGTATTATAAATAATAGTCAGTACTGTAACTGAAATGGGATTGGGTTTTGCCACAACAGCGACAAATTTGTTTACAGAAATTGCTCAGTCCTATTTAACTTTGTGCAACGGAAGAAAGGTAGTAGCGCGGCCAGTAAACATACACATTTTTGAGGGGAGTGTAAAATGACAAAGGCATTCATAAAAGTGTCAGACACCAATATTTACTGAAAAGACATGCCGACAGGGTATACGCAATTTGCATACCAAATGTGTACATATACCTAACAGAACTTCCGAACCATATGGCTTAGGAACGACCGTGCAGAGAACAAAAATATTCATTTACAAAAGGGAAAAGACCGTGAGTATGAAAAAATTAAAGCGACAACAGCAGGCAAGGTCAGCGTTCTCAGACAACTGTCAGTCTGTAGGATAACCACCCATGAAGAAAACAGTAAAACTTTAAATAAGTAAGTTCACTGTACGGAAAACACAAAATAACTAACCCAATGGTACTTCATAAAGTTAGGGTGTGTATTGCTAAAAGCTTTAGATTCCAACATAAGAAAAACCAGCGCAGTATAAATCGTAGATTCAGAGAACTGCAAATCGTAACAAAAGAAGCCAAAGAAAGAGAAGAAACGCAAAGATAGAAATTCTGTAGATATTTACGCGACAACAAAAAATATGTTGCCGACTCACAAATTTTTATAGCTCAAATACTGGCGCCCAGAATTTAACTGAGTAATGTTACCCACAACTAATTATTCCTGATAAAAAAAATTCATTTACGCGATACGCATAAATAAATTTGAAACGAGCAATATAAGGTGGATGTATGAAATTTGCTTTCGTAACACTGCTAAAACGCTACACACTGTACTAGCCGGCAACAACGCTGGGCGAGGGGCGTGGAGGTAACAGGGAGAAGCAGTGAAAGTGAGTGACCTTGACGGTACTACTTCCATGCAGTTAACTCTAGTGATGTGGGCCGGGTAAATACCCAGTGGGTAGGGTATTTAAAAATGGGTATTTACCCTTGACTCGGGTAAATACCCTAAATCAGGGTATTTATCAATTAATGCATTAATTTTTAAATCTGGTACTTTTACTGCGCTTTTTGAATGATCTTTGTAGTTAGTTAGTTATCTTAGTAAATGATAATAATACAATTTCATGAAATTGTATTATCTGATTTAAGAAAATAGTAAGCCTAATTCAGTCTACCCAAATCAAATTTCAAATCCGAATTTTAGTTTAGTTTAGAGACAATTTTACTTGTTGATTTTAGATAATTCATTTCAATATAAAAAACATAATTACTTTATATACAGCTAATTGTTATAGGCCAGCTACAACATCATTTAATTCAATTCAAATAAATTGTATTTGAATAATATCACAACAGAACCAGAGGCTATATTTGTACTAAGATTGATTTAAGGATAAAGATTGATTTAGTTAAAGAGGGAAATTTTATTTTGCACTGCACTTCAGAGAACTGGCAACACTGTGAGACAGTTCTCCCCTCCACTCATATTTCAGCTTTTCTTTGTTTACAGAGTAATGCTGGTGGAGTGAATATAACATAACCTCTCTTTGTAAAATGTTTGTTCTATCATAAGGTGTGAGTGTGAGTAATACCGGTATTCAGTTTTCGAAAATGGGGAAGAGAAAAGGACCTGCATGGGACTTTTTTAAAGAAAAAGGTTGTGGTGTGATATGTAAGTACTGTTGCAAAGAGTACAAACATGCTAATGTCAACAAAATGAGTAACCATATAAAAAAGTGTTCAAGACTCCTGCAGATTTGAAAAAAGTGTTAAATTCAAACATTTGTGCTACTGCTGTTTTCAAACCTTTTTCAACATCAACTCCACAAAAAATGAGTGTCCTGGAACCCTTGGAAATTGACACATCTTTAGAAACAGAACCAGAACCCGGGCCAAGTACAAGTAGTAATGAGCATAAGAGGCTTGCAAGCAGAAATTCAAACCTATCATCTTCATCCTGTTAACTTACACATTTATGTATATTAATTATACAATTATTAGTACTGAATGTATGATAATTAATATTTGTGTAATTTGAATAATAAATCTTATCACCGGAGTAACACGTGTTTTGCTCATTTACTTGCATTAGGCTTTTGGTCCAGAATTGCGTTAAGCAGACAGTGGCAGAAGTCGTTGGGTATAGAAATAACGTGACACATTAAATAACGATAACGAATTTTGGTTTTATTTTCAGTAAATACTTTGTAAATTAATATAAGCATAACAATGGTTCATGATTCAAAATTCCAAAATGGCGGCTAGACTATTCCGCCCTTGACTTTACTCAAGGTTAATTGTGCACATTTTATGATGCTATATAACTGACTTCTTTTATGTATGTAATTCTCATCATTGAACAGAATTATAGTTTTGATTTCTTTAATACTTTACTCTTAATACTGACTAAACATGATCACAAACCAACGCCTTATTTTAATATTGGGTTGATCAACACCGGTTACACTCTCGCTTGCACTCTCTCACTCTCTCACCTGAATTTAGACAAATTTTATAGAAATTGAGCTCATCTTTATCTACTTTTTGAAATTTAGTAATGCAATGCAGGGCTTTCCTGAATAGAAGTGGCGTAGTTCCTTCCTTAGCGGCTCCATGCGGTGGGCAGGTGTTTGTCCAGTTTGCTGTTGTCCATTTTCACTGACTCTACTTTAAATACATTTTTTGAAAGTTCACTGATGCTATATAACTGTTAAGGTTTACTGTGGGATTATGTAGATCATTTTTTAGCAATAAAATGTTACATTTTTCTGGCAGAAAACTGCCCACTACTGTTAGAGCGTGTATGCTCCCTGATTTCCTTTTGACGACTGAGACCGGGTTAGACGTAATGGTTATGTAAGTGGTCGTGCATCTGACGTCATTGTCTATTGTTCTCTACCCACTGTTTTGGTTAATACGTAATGGTTTTATATCGTCATTGTGTTTTTGATGACGATATACTACAATGGACCAATCGAAAGTCAGTATTGTCAGTTTTTAGCGCCTAACACTGCCATTTTCGCTGTTTCAATTTGCTCGTACGCCGCTGACCTTGGATCGGCTCTCCACCGGTGAATTCACATATGTTGTGGGACTTGGGTCAAAACTAACCTTGTCTGATTTAACTTGATGATTACAATAAAATTTACAATAAAATATATCCCTACATACCATTATTCTGGTACGGTTAATTCTGTACTGTTACAATCCTCATCAGAAGTTTGGGGATTACAGTAATGTGGACAATCAAAAACTTTGTTGCAGTCTTCAACCTCTCAGTCTTCACAACAATCACAACTATTGTCATTTGTGGACCACATGGATACTCAAGAAAATGTAAATACATAGTCTGCTTATTATTCAAATTATCTCAAAGATTATGTGGATTCAAATCCGTTATCTGCCAACCAAAGGTTACGTTAGGTCAAAACCGTCAGGTTCTGTGACAGAAAAAAGTTTAAGTTTGGTTTAAGATAATGCAATTCAACCGAATGTATGTACTGCATTGGTCTATATTTAACTAATCTTTTAAGCTAGGTATACGGTATACAACGTATACTTCGTCGAGTCTTCGTTAATAGGCCTATATTAATGGAAATGAAATTCAACGTCTAGCTTGATTTAATTTTAAACCGAACCGGGCATTTTTAAGTATTATATTTTAACATTTTAGGCCATTAGGGCTAGGTTCTACATTTAGCATGAGCATGTGCTTTATCTTTAAAGAAATTCTATAATGGTTGTACACCAAGGTCACCTAAAAATTACAAATATATTTTTTTTACATTAGTCTCTCTAGGCCTACATGCAGTTAAATAATAACTACAAAAATGTAATTTTTCTTTGATGTATATCTTTTGGATAGAAGTTTAAAGGTGAAGATCGGTTAAGGGAAAGGGGTAGTTTACCAGCAACGGTTTTTTATCAAGGGTAATTTTTTCTATGGTAAACGATAATAGCCGCAAATTCAAACAGAATCAAATAACTTTTTGCATACAGCCCTGAATTGTAGAGTTCTCAAGACCTGTTGGCTTTGGTGAAGATCGGTTAAGGGAATAGGGTAGTTTACCTCCAACATTTTATGTTTTAACAAGGGTAATTATTTTTATTACGAACGATAACTGCCGTACATTAAAACAGAATCAACTACTCTTCTGCATACCTTTCTGTATTATACAGAACTAAAGGTCTGTTGATTTTGTTGAAGATCGGTTAAGGGAAAGGGGTAGTTTACCGGCTAAGTTTTACGTTTTAACAAGGGTATTTTCTATGGCAAACGACAACAGCCGCAAATTCAAACAGAATCAAATGATTATTTGCATACAGTCCTAAATTGTAGAGTTCTCAAGACCTATTGTTTTTGGTGAAGATCGGTTAAGGGAAAGGGGTACTTTACCAGCAACATTTTATGTTTTAACAAGGGTAATTTTCTATGGCAAACGATAACAGCCGCAAATTCAAACAGAATCAAATAATTTTTTGCATACAGCCCTGATTTGTAGAGTACTCAAGGTCTGTTGATTTTGTTGAAGATCGGTTAAGGGAAAGGGGTAGTTTACCGGCTAAGTTTTACGTTTTAACAAGGGTATTTTCTATGGCAAACGACAACAGCCGCAAATTCAAACAGAATCAAATGATTATTTGCATACAGTCCTAAATTGTAGAGTTCTCAAGACCTATTGTTTTTGGTGAAGATCGGTTAAGGGAAAGGGGTACTTTACCAGCAACATTTTATGTTTTAACAAGGGTAATTTTCTATGGCAAACGATAACAGCCGCAAATTCAAACAGAATCAAATAATTTTTTGCATACAGCCCTGATTTGTAGAGTACTCAAGGTCTGTTGATTTTGTTGAAGATCGGTTAAGGGAAAGGGGTAGTTTATCGGCGTTTTATGTTTTAAAAGGGTAATTTTTTTATGACGAACGATAACTGCCGAAAATTCAAAGAGAATCAAATAATTTGTTGCACGCTTTCCTGAGTTGTAGAAAGCTCAAGGTCTGTTGATTTTGGTGAAGATCGGTTAAGGGAAAGGGGTAGTTTACCTGCAACATTTTATGTTGTAACAAGAGAAATGTTTCCATGACGAACGATAACTGCCGCAAATTCAAAAAGAATCAAATATTTTTTTTGCATGCATCCCTGAATTGTAGAGGACTGAAGGTCTATTGATTTTGGAGGAGATCGGTTAAGAGAAAGGGTAGTTTACCAGAAACATTTTATGATTTAACAAGAGTAAAGTACTTAATTTTTATAAATAAAGTATATTGATAAGAAGCTCATAATAATCCACTGTAGAAACGTAGATGAAATATCTATAAATGAATAGGTTAGGTTAACGGGGTGGGGGTAATTTTCTATTATTAAAAATTATAGTTGAAAGTGGAGGGGAGAATTTTTTATATGTGTACTACGTTATCGGCAACAAATAAGTAGTTTTTTGTTAAAACTGCTTCCCGGGCTGTTTAGCAGTAGTCCAATGTTTTCTGCAAAACCAGACTTTTCAGCAGTGGCATCAACTGCCATCATCAGTGAAAATCGAGTGCGAAAACGTGAGCTGGTATACGTTAGTGACCACAGTACTGTGGTTAATGCTGAAGCAATAAGTAGAAAAGACGTAGTTTCTATGGAAATATTTCATTTTCAATATGATTTTAAATATAAATCTTAGAACATGGAAGTCATGTATGGTTCCCCATACCGATATTTTACTTCCATGTTCCTTAAGGAAATGGCAAAAAAAATCGTGTTCGAGATTATTGCAGATTCTAATTGTACTACACTCAAAACACGAAAAAAAGTAATTTTTTATTAAATGTGTGTGTGTGTGTGTCTATAGTTTTTTTCTATGGCAAACGATAACAGCCGCAAATTCTAAACAGAACCAAATAATTTTTTGCATACAGCCCTGATTTGTAGAGTACTCGAGACCTATTGTTTTTGGTGAAGATCGGTTAAGGGAAAGGGGTAGTTTACCTGCAACGGGGTTTTTTTTAAATCAAGGGTAATTTTTATTTATGGCAAACGATAACAGCCGCAAATTTAAACAGAATCAAGTGATTATTTGCATACAGCCCTAAATTGTAGAGATCTCAAGACGTATTGTTTTTGGTGAAGATCCGTTACGGAAAAGGGGTAGTTTTAACAAGGGTATTTTCAATGGCAAACGATAACAGCCGCAAATTCAAACAGAATCAAGTGATTATTTGCATACAGCCCTAAATTGTAGAGATCTCAAAACCTATTGTTTTTGGTGAAGATCGGTTAAGGGAAAGGGGTAGTTTACCAGCAACATTTTATGTTTTAACAAGGGTATTTTCTATGGCAAACGACAACAGCCGCAAATTCAAACAGAATCAAATCATTTTTTGCATGCAGCCCTGATTTATAGGGCACTCAAGACCTATTGTTTTTGGTGAAGATCGGTTAAGGGAAAGGGGTAGTTTACCTGCAACGGTTTTTTATCAAGGGTAATTTTTTCTATGGTAAGCGATAATAGCCGCATATTCAAACAGAATAAAATAATGTTTTGCGTACAGCTCTGAATTGTAGAGTTCTCAAGACCTGTTGGTTTTAGTGAAGATCGGTTAAGGGAATAGGGTAGTTTACTTGCAACATTTTATGTTTTAACAAGGGTAATTTTTTTTATGACGAACGATAACTGCCGTACATTAAAACAGAATCAACTACTCTCTGCATACCTTTTTCAATTATACAGAACTCAAGGTCTGTTGATTTTGTTGAAGATCGGTTAAGGGAAAAAGGTAGTTTACCTGCAACGTTTTATGTTTTAACCAGGGTATTTTCTATGGCAAACGATAACAGCCGCAAATTCAAACAGAATCAAATGATTATTTGCATACAGCCCTTAATTGTAGAGTTCTCAAGACCTATTGTTTTTGGTGAAGATCGGTTAAGGGAAAGGGGAGTTTACCTGCAACATTTTATGTTTTAACAAGGGTATTTTCTATGGCAAACGATAACAGCCGCAAATTCAAACAGAATCAACTACGTTTTTGCATACATTTTTGAACTAAAGAGAACTCAAGGTCTGTTGATTTTGTTGAAGATCGGTTAAGGGAAAGGGGTAGTTTACCTGCAACGTTTTATGTTTTAACAAGGGTATTTTTCTATGGCAAACGATAACAGCCGCAAATTCAAACAGAATCAAATCATTTTTTGCATGCAGCCCTGATTTATAGGGCAGTCAAGACCTATTGTTTTTGGTGAAGATCGGTTAAGGGAAAGGGGTAGTTTACTGGCAACGGTTTTTTATCAAGGGTAATTTTTTCTATGGTAAGCGATAATAGCCGCATATTCAAACAGAATAAAATAATGTTTTGCATACAGCTCTGAATTGTAGAGTTCTCAAGACCTGTTGATTTTGTTGAAGATCGGTTAAGGGAAAGGGGTAGTTTACCTGCAACGTTTTATGTTTTAACAAGGGTATTTTTCTATGGCAAACGATAACAGCCGCAAATTCAAACAGAATCAAATAATTTTTTGCATGCAGCCCTGATTTATAAGGCAGTCAAGACCTATTGTTTTTGGTGAAGATCGGTTAAGGGAAAGGGGTAGTTTACCTGCAACGGTTTTTTATCAAGGGTAATTTTTTCTATGGTAAGCGATAATAGCCGCATATTCAAACAGAATAAAATAATGTTTTGCATACAGCTCTGAATTGTAGAGTTCTCAAGACCTATTGTTTTTTGTGAAGATCGGTTAAGGGAAAGGGGTAGTTTACCTGCAACATTTTATGTTTTAACAAGGGTATTTTCTATGGCAAACGATAACAGCCGCAAATTCAAACAGAATCAACTACGTTTTTGCATACATTTTTGAACTAAGAGAACTCAAGGTCTGTTGATTTTGTTGAAGATCGGTTAAGGGAAAGGGGTAGTTTACCTACAACGTTTTTTTAACAAGGGTATTTTCTATGGCAAACGATAACAGCCGCAAATTCAAACAGAATCAAATAATTTTCTGCATACAGCCCTGATTTGTAGAGTACTCAAGACCTATTGTTTTTGGTGAAGATCGGTTGCGGGGAAGGGGTAGTTTACCTGCAACATTTTTTATCAAGCGTATTTTTTTCTATGGCAAACGATAACTGCCGCAAATTCAAACAGAATCAAATAATTTTTTGCATACAGCCCTGATTTGTAGAGTACTCGTGACCTATTGTTTTTGGTGAAGATCGGTTGAGGGCAAGGGGTAGTTTACCTGCAACTGTTTTTTTTTATCAAGGGAATTTTTTTTTTTGTTGGCAAACGATAACAGCCGCAAATTCAAACAGAATCAAAAGATTATTTGCATACAGCCCTAAATTGTAGAGTTCTCAAGACCTGTTGTTTTTGGTGAAGATCGGTTGAGGGAAAGGGGTAGTTTATCTGCAACGTTTTTTTAACAAGGGTATTTTTTATGGCAAACGATAACAGCCGCAAATTCAAACAGAATCAAATAATGTTTTGCATACAGCCCTAATTTGTAGAGTACTCAAGACCTTTTGTTTTTGGTGAAGATCGGTTAAGGGGAAGGTGTAGTTACCTGCAACGTTTTTTTATCAAGCGTATTTTCTATGGCAAACGATAACTGCCGCAAATTCAAACAGAATCAAATAATTTTTTGCATACGCCCCTGAATTGTAGAGGTCTCAAGGACTTTCGATTTTGGTGAAGATCGGTTAAGGGGAAGGGGTAGTTTACCTGCAACCTTTTACGTTTTAACAAGAGTAAAGTACTTGAAAATTTATTTAAACTTTTTCAAACAATGGTAATTGTTAAAAATAAAATAATTTTGTTGCCAAGCAATAAAATTAAAATTTTTTCATTTTAATGTACATCATGTATAAGAGAAAATGTATCGCGCTTGGCAGGCGATATTAAGATTTAAATATAAATCTTAGAATATGGAAGTCATGTATGGTTCTCCATACCGATATTTCTATGGTAAACGATAATAGCCGCAAATTCAAACAGAATCAAATATTGTTTTGCAAACAGCTCTGAATTGTAGAGTTCTCAAGACCTGTTGGTTTTGGTGAAGATCGGTTAAGGGAATAGGGTAGTTTACCTGCAACATTTTATGTTTTAACAAGGGTAATTTTTTTTATGACGAACGATAACTGCCGTACATTAAAACAGAATCAACTACTCTTCTGCATACCTTTTTCAATTATACAGAACTCAAGGTCTGTTGATTTTGTTGAAGATCGGTTAAGGGAAACGGGTAGTTTACCTGCAGCGTTTTATGTTTTAACAAGGGTATTTTCTATGGCGAATGATAACAGCCACAAATTCAAACAGAAGCAAATGATTATTTGCATACACCCCTTAATTGTAGAGTTCTCAAGACCTATTGTTTTTGGTGAAGATCGGTTAAGGGAAAGGGGTACTTTACCAGCAACATTTTATGTTTTCACAAGGGTATTTTCTATGGGAAACGATAACAGCCGCAAATTCAAATAGAATCAAATAATTTTTTGCATACAGCCCTGATTTGTAGAGTACTCAAGACCTATTGCTTTTGGTGAAGATATGTTAAGGGAAAGGGGTAATTTACCTGCAACATTTTATGTTTTAACAAGGGTAATTTTTTATATGACTAACGATAACTGCCGTAAATTCAAACAGAATCAACTACGTTTTTGCATACATTTTTGAACTAACGAGAACTCAAGGTCTGTTGATTTTGTTGAAGATCGGTTAAGGGAAAGGGGTAGTTTATCAGCAACGTTTTTTGTTTTAAAAAGGGTAATTATTTTTATGACGAACGACAACTATAGTTAACTGCATGGAAGTAGTATCGTCAAGGTCACACCGCTTACTTACAGCGTTGCCACTAAGCAACAGTTTCCCTTTCTTCCGAAAAATGCTACACTAGTTAGTAGGCCTACTTAATGTAAAGAATATAACAAAGTGATTTTTAAATTAAATATTTACTTTGTTGTTATCAATAAGGCTTCCATTAAAATCATTTTTGTGCTTTAAACTGTTGATCATTCTAAAATCAATGACAATAGAAGACTGAAAAAACGATACATTTTGAAGGTTCATAGATGCCTACTGCAGAAATTGTATAGATAAAATTTAATGTTATTTAAAGTAAAAAACCTTTTTAAAATCTTACGAGTATCACACAGTTGTTCTGGTTTTGTAAGATAGTGTAATGTAAGGTTAACTTGCGTTTTACTGTATTTTTTTAAGTAAAATTTTACAGGGAGAAAGTTTCTAATACATACATTAGAATACATTGTCAATAATTCTTAATAATAATTACATCACAATTAATACATTGTTAATAATTAATTAACAATGAATTTCCGTAACTTATACATAACATTCAATGCGATGCGTCAGCTATAGTTTGTTTGAACGAATTTTCATACGCATCCTGAGTCTTAAGCTTGCCCCATTTAATTATTGAAGAGACACCGCACTATTCGTGACTCTGAAAAATATTCTATTTTTATTTCCTGCACTGCTTATTAATAATTAAGTAAAAAAATTAGAACTATACTATAAGACGTTACATGCACAAGTAGCATAAAAATAATCGTATGTATAAACGTGAAACGAGTTGGATGTCTTAAGAAAATGAGGATAATTTTATAAACAACAAATACAAATGCGTCATAAAATAAATTTAAAATTCCTTATTCATATATTAATATATTATAAATCTTCAAATATAGAATTTAAATTTATAATTCTATATTTTATGAACTGTCCTTACAACAAATTTTATAATTAAAATTTTCCTTATTTTATAAACTATAGAATTCCTTATGAGTATTATAAATAATAGTCAGTACTGTAACTGAAATGGGATTGGGTTTTGCCACAACAGCGACAAATTTGTTTACAGAAATTGCTCAGTCCTATTTAACTTTGTGCAACGGAAGAAAGGTAGTAGCGCGGCCAGTAAACATACACATTTTTGAGGGGAGTGTAAAATGACAAAGGCATTCATAAAAGTGTCAGACACCAATATTTACTGAAAAGACATGCCGACAGGGTATACGCAATTTGCATACCAAATGTGTACATATACCTAACAGAACTTCCGAACCATATGGCTTAGGAACGACCGTGCAGAGAACAAAAATATTCATTTACAAAAGGGAAAAGACCGTGAGTATGAAAAAATTAAAGCGACAACAGCAGGCAAGGTCAGCGTTCTCAGACAACTGTCAGTCTGTAGGATAACCACCCATGAAGAAAACAGTAAAACTTTAAATAAGTAAGTTCACTGTACGGAAAACACAAAATAACTAACCCAATGGTACTTCGTAAAGTTAGGGTGTGTATTGCTAAAAGCTTTAGATTCCAACATAAGAAAAACCAGCGCAGTATAAATCGTAGATTCAGAGAACTGCAAATCGTAACAAAAGAAGCCAAAGAAAGAGAAGAAACGCAAAGATAGAAATTCTGTAGATATTTACGCGACAACAAAAAATATGTTGCCGACTCACAAATTTTTATAGCTCAAATACTGGCGCCCAGAATTTAACTGAGTAATGTTACCCACAACTAATTATTCCTGATAAAAAAAATTCATTTACGCGATACGCATAAATAAATTTGAAACGAGCAATATAAGGTGGATGTATGAAATTTGCTTTCGTAACACTGCTAAAACGCTACACACTGTACTAGCCGGCAACAACGCTGGGCGAGGGGCGTGGAGGTAACAGGGAGAAGCAGTGAAAGTGAGTGACCTTGACGGTACTACTTCCATGCAGTTAACTCTAGTGATGTGGGCCGGGTAAATACCCAGTGGGTAGGGTATTTAAAAATGGGTATTTACCCTTGACTCGGGTAAATACCCTAAATCAGGGTATTTATCAATTAATGCATTAATTTTTAAATCTGGTACTTTTACTGCGCTTTTTGAATGATCTTTGTAGTTAGTTAGTTATCTTAGTAAATGATAATAATACAATTTCATGAAATTGTATTATCTGATTTAAGAAAATAGTAAGCCTAATTCAGTCTACCCAAATCAAATTTCAAATCCGAATTTTAGTTTAGTTTAGAGACAATTTTACTTGTTGATTTTAGATAATTCATTTCAATATAAAAAACATAATTACTTTATATACAGCTAATTGTTATAGGCCAGCTACAACATCATTTAATTCAATTCAAATAAATTGTATTTGAATAATATCACAACAGAACCAGAGGCTATATTTGTACTAAGATTGATTTAAGGATAAAGATTGATTTAGTTAAAGAGGGAAATTTTATTTTGCACTGCACTTCAGAGAACTGGCAACACTGTGAGACAGTTCTCCCCTCCACTCATATTTCAGCTTTTCTTTGTTTACAGAGTAATGCTGGTGGAGTGAATATAACATAACCTCTCTTTGTAAAATGTTTGTTCTATCATAAGGTGTGAGTGTGAGTAATACCGGTATTCAGTTTTCGAAAATGGGGAAGAGAAAAGGACCTGCATGGGACTTTTTTAAAGAAAAAGGTTGTGGTGTGATATGTAAGTACTGTTGCAAAGAGTACAAACATGCTAATGTCAACAAAATGAGTAACCATATAAAAAAGTGTTCAAGACTCCTGCAGATTTGAAAAAAGTGTTAAATTCAAACATTTGTGCTACTGCTGTTTTCAAACCTTTTTCAACATCAACTCCACAAAAAATGAGTGTCCTGGAACCCTTGGAAATTGACACATCTTTAGAAACAGAACCAGAACCCGGGCCAAGTACAAGTAGTAATGAGCATAAGAGGCTTGCAAGCAGAAATTCAAACCTATCATCTTCATCCTGTTAACTTACACATTTATGTATATTAATTATACAATTATTAGTACTGAATGTATGATAATTAATATTTGTGTAATTTGAATAATAAATCTTATCACCGGAGTAACACGTGTTTTGCTCATTTACTTGCATTAGGCTTTTGGTCCAGAATTGCGTTAAGCAGACAGTGGCAGAAGTCGTTGGGTATAGAAATAACGTGACACATTAAATAACGATAACGAATTTTGGTTTTATTTTCAGTAAATACTTTGTAAATTAATATAAGCATAACAATGGTTCATGATTCAAAATTCCAAAATGGCGGCTAGACTATTCCGCCCTTGACTTTACTCAAGGTTAATTGTGCACATTTTATGATGCTATATAACTGACTTCTTTTATGTATGTAATTCTCATCATTGAACAGAATTATAGTTTTGATTTCTTTAATACTTTACTCTTAATACTGACTAAACATGATCACAAACCAACGCCTTATTTTAATATTGGGTTGATCAACACCGGTTACACTCTCGCTTGCACTCTCTCACTCTCTCACCTGAATTTAGACAAATTTTATAGAAATTGAGCTCATCTTTATCTACTTTTTGAAATTTAGTAATGCAATGCAGGGCTTTCCTGAATAGAAGTGGCGTAGTTCCTTCCTTAGCGGCTCCATGCGGTGGGCAGGTGTTTGTCCAGTTTGCTGTTGTCCATTTTCACTGACTCTACTTTAAATACATTTTTTGAAAGTTCACTGATGCTATATAACTGTTAAGGTTTACTGTGGGATTATGTAGATCATTTTTTAGCAATAAAATGTTACATTTTTCTGGCAGAAAACTGCCCACTACTGTTAGAGCGTGTATGCTCCCTGATTTCCTTTTGACGACTGAGACCGGGTTAGACGTAATGGTTATGTAAGTGGTCGTGCATCTGACGTCATTGTCTATTGTTCTCTACCCACTGTTTTGGTTAATACGTAATGGTTTTATATCGTCATTGTGTTTTTGATGACGATATACTACAATGGACCAATCGAAAGTCAGTATTGTCAGTTTTTAGCGCCTAACACTGCCATTTTCGCTGTTTCAATTTGCTCGTACGCCGCTGACCTTGGATCGGCTCTCCACCGGTGAATTCACATATGTTGTGGGACTTGGGTCAAAACTAACCTTGTCTGATTTAACTTGATGATTACAATAAAATTTACAATAAAATATATCCCTACATACCATTATTCTGGTACGGTTAATTCTGTACTGTTACAATCCTCATCAGAAGTTTGGGGATTACAGTAATGTGGACAATCAAAAACTTTGTTGCAGTCTTCAACCTCTCAGTCTTCACAACAATCACAACTATTGTCATTTGTGGACCACATGGATACTCAAGAAAATGTAAATACATAGTCTGCTTATTATTCAAATTATCTCAAAGATTATGTGGATTCAAATCCGTTATCTGCCAACCAAAGGTTACGTTAGGTCAAAACCGTCAGGTTCTGTGATAGAAAAAAGTTTAAGTTTGGTTTAAGATAATGCAATTCAACCGAATGTATGTACTGCATTGGTCTATATTTAACTAATCTTTTAAGCTAGGTATACGGTATACAACGTATACTTCGTCGAGTCTTCGTTAATAGGCCTATATTAATGGAAATGAAATTCAACGTCTAGCTTGATTTAATTTTAAACCGAACCGGGCATTTTTAAGTATTATATTTTAACATTTTAGGCCATTAGGGCTAGGTTCTACATTTAGCATGAGCATGTGCTTTATCTTTAAAGAAATTCTATAATGGCTGTACACCAAGGTCACCTAAAAATTACAAATATATTTTTTTTACATTAGTCTCTCTAGGCCTACATGCAGTTAAATAATAACTACAAAAATGTAATTTTTCTTTGATGTATATCTTTTGGATGGAAGTTTAAAGGTGAAGATCGGTTAAGGGAAAGGGGTAGTTTACCAGCAACGGTTTTTTATCAAGGGTAATTTTTTCTATGGTAAACGATAATAGCCGCAAATTCAAACAGAATCAAATAACTTTTTGCATACAGCCCTGAATTGTAGAGTTCTCAAGACCTGTTGGTTTTGGTGAAGATCGGTTAAGGGAATAGGGTAGTTTACCTGCAACATTTTATGTTTTAACAAGGGTAATTATTTTTATTACAAACGATAACTGCCGTACATTAAAACAGAATCAACTACTCTTCTGCATACCTTTCTGAATTATACAGAACTAAAGGTCTGTTGATTTTGTTGAAGATCGGTTAAGGGAAAGGGGTAGTTTACCGGCTAAGTTTTACGTTTTAACAAGGGTATTTTCTATGGCAAACGACAACAGCCGCAAATTCAAACAGAATCAAATGATTATTTGCATACAGTCCTAAATTGTAGAGTTCTCAAGACCTATTGTTTTTGGTGAAGATCGGTTAAGGGAAAGGGGTACTTTACCAGCAACATTTTATGTTTTAACAAGGGTAATTTTCTATGGCAAACGATAACAGCCGCAAATTCAAACAGAATCAAATAATTTTTTGCATACAGCCCTGATTTGTAGAGTACTCAAGGTCTGTTGATTTTGTTGAAGATCGGTTAAGGGAAAGGGGTAGTTTATCGGCGTTTTATGTTTTAAAAGGGTAATTTTTTTATGACGAACGATAACTGCCGAAAATTCAAAGAGAATCAAATAATTTGTTGCACGCTTTCCTGAGTTGTAGAAAGCTCAAGGTCTGTTGATTTTGGTGAAGATCGGTTAAGGGAAAGGGGTAGTTTACCTGCAACATTTTATGTTGTAACAAGAGAAATGTTTCCATGACGAACGATAACTGCCGCAAATTCAAAAAGAATCAAATATTTTTTTTGCATGCATCCCTGAATTGTAGAGGACTGAAGGTCTATTGATTTTGGAGGAGATCGGTTAAGAGAAAGGGTAGTTTACCAGAAACATTTTATGATTTAACAAGAGTAAAGTACTTAATTTTTATAAATAAAGTATATTGATAAGAAGCTCATAATAATCCACTGTAGAAACGTAGATGAAATATCTATAAATGAATAGGTTAGGTTAACGGGGTGGGGGTAATTTTCTATTATTAAAAATTATAGTTGAAAGTGGAGGGAAGAATTTTTTATATGTGTACTACGTTATCGGCAACAAATAAGTAGTTTTTTGTTAAAACTGCTTCCCGGGCTGTTTAGCAGTAGTCCAATCTTTTCTGCAAAACCAGACTTTTCAGCAGTGGCATCAACTGCCATCATCAGTGAAAATCGAGTGCGAAAACGTGAGCTGGTATACGTTAGTGACCACAGTACTGTGGTTAATGCTGAAGCAATAAGTAGAAAAGACGTAGTTTCTATGGAAATATTTCATTTTCAATATGATTTTAAATATAAATCTTAGAACATGGAAGTCATGTATGGTTCCCCATACCGATATTTTACTTCCATGTTCCTTAAGGAAATGGCAAAAAAAATCGTGTTCGAGATTATTGCAGATTCTAATTGTACTACACTCAAAACACGAAAAAAAGTAATTTTTTATTAAATGTGTGTGTGTGTGTGTGTGTGCTCGCGCGCGCGCGTGTGTGTGTGTGTGTCTATAGTTTTTTTCTATGGCAAACGATAACAGCCGCAAATTCTAAACAGAACCAAATAATTTTTTGCATACAGCCCTGATTTGTAGAGTACTCAAGACCTATTGTTTTTGGTGAAGATCGGTTAAGGGAAAGGGGTAGTTTACCTGCAACGGGGTTTTTTTTTAATCAAGGGTAATTTTTATTTATGGCAAACGATATATGGGGAACCCATACCGATATTTTACTTCCATGTTCCTTAAGGAAATGGCAAAAAAAATCGTGTTCGAGATTATTGCAGATTCTAATTGTACTACACTCAAAACACGAAAAAAGTAATTTTTTATTAAATGTGTGTGTGTGTGTGTCTATAGTTTTTTTCTATGGCAAACGATATCAAGGGTAATATTCCTTAAGGAATGGAAGTATGGTGATGGCAAAAAAAATCGTGTTCGAGATTATTGCAGATTCTGATTCTACTACACTCAAAACATGAAAAAAAGTCGTTTTCCGAAAAGTGTCTGTGTGTCTGTCTGTGTGTCTGTGTGTCTGTCTGTCTGTCTGTCTGTCTGTCTGTCTGTAGATTTTTTTTCTATGGCAAACGATAACTGCCGCAAATTCAAACAGAATCAAATAATTTTTTGCATACAGCCCGGTTTTGCAGAGTTCTCGCGACCTATTGTTTTTGGTGAAGATCGGTTGAGGGAAAGGGGTAGTTTACCTGCAACGGTTTTTTTTTAGCAAGGGAAATTTTGTTTGTTTGGCAAACGATAACAGCCGCAAATTCAAACAGAATCAAATAATGTTTCGCATACAGCCCTGAATTGTAGAGTTCTCAAGACCTATTGTTTTTGGTGAAGATCGGTTAAGGGAAAGGGGTAGTTTACCTGTAACGTTTTATGTTTTAACAAGGGTATTTCCTATGGCAAACGATAACAGCCGCAAATTCAAACAGAATGAAAAGATTATTTGCATACAGCCCTAAATTGTAGAGTTCTCAATACCTTTTGTTTTTGGTGAAGATCGGTTAAGGGAAAGGGGTAGTTTACCTACAACGTTTTTTTAACAAGGGTATTTTCTATGGCAAACGATAACAGCCGCAAATTGAAACAGAATCAAATAATTTTCTGCATACAGCCCTGATTTGTAGAGTACTCAAGACCTATTGTTTTTGGTGAAGATCGGTTGAGGGGAAGGGGTAGTTTACCAGCAACGTTTTTTATCATGCGTATTTTCTATGGCAAACGACAACTGCCGCAAATTCAAACAGAATCAAATAATTTTTTGCATACAGCCCTGATTTGCAGAGTACTCGCGACCTATTGTTTTTGGTGAAGATCGGTTGAGGGGAAGGGGTAGTTTACCTGCAACGGTTTTTTTTATCAAGGGAATTTTTTTTTTTTTTGGCAAACGATAACAGCCGCAAATTCAAACAGAATCAAATAATGTTTCGCATACAGCCCTGAATTGTAGATTTCTCAAGACCTATTGTTTTTGGTGAAGATCGGTTGAGGGAAAGGGGTAGTTTACCTGCAACGTTTTTTTAACAAGGGTATTTTATATGGCAAACGATAACAGCCGCAAATTCAAACAGAATCAAATAATGTTTTGCATACAGTCCTGATTTGTAGAGTACTCAAGACCTATTGTTTTTGGTGAAGATCGGTTAAGGGGAAGGGGTAGTTTACCTGCAACCTTTTACGTTTTATTTTCTATGGCAAACGATAACAGCCGCAAATTCAAACAGAATCAAATAATGTTTTGCATACAGCCCTGATTTGTAGAGTACTCAAGACCTATTGTTTTTGGTGAAGATCGGTTAAGGGGAAGGGGTAGTTTACCTGCAACGTTTTTTTATCAAGCGTATTTTCTATGGCAAAGGATAACAGCCGCAAATTCAAACAGAATCAAATAATTTTTTGCATACGTCCCTGAATTGTAGAGGTCTCAATGACTTTCGATTTTGGTGAAAATCGGTTAAGGGGAAGGGGTAGTTTACCTGCAACCTTTTACGTTTTAACAAGAGTAAAGTACTTGAAAATTTATTTATTTTTCTATGGTAAACGATAACTGCCGCAAATTCAAACAGAATCAAATAACTTTTTGCATACAGCCCTGATTTGTAGAGTACTCACGACCTATTGTTTTTGGTGAAGATCGGTTGAGGGAAAGGGGTAGTTTACCGGCAACGGTTTTTTTTTTATCAAGGGAAATTTTTTTTTTTGCCAAACGATAACAGCCGCAAATTCAAACAGAATCAAATAATGTTTCGCATACAGCCCTGAATTGTAGAGTTCTCAAGACCTATTGTTTTTGGTGACGATCGGTTAAGGGAATGGGGTAGTTTACCTGTAACGTTTTATGTTTTAACAAGGGTATTTCCTATGGCAAACGATAACAGCCGCAAATTCAAACAGAATCAAAAGATTATTTGCATACAGCCCTAAACTGTAGAGTTCTCAAGACCCATTGTTTTTGGTTAAGATCGGTTAAGGGAAAGGGGTAGTTTACCTGCAACGTTTTTTTAACAAGGTTATTTTCTATGGCAAACGATAACAGCCGCAAATTCAAACATAATCAAATAATTTTCTGCATACAGCCCTGGTTTGTAGAGTACTCAAGACGTACTGTTTTTGGTTAAGATCGGTTAAGGGAAAGGGGTAGTTTACCTACAACGTTTTTTTAACAAGGTTATTTTCTATGGCAAACGATAACAGCCGCAAATTCAAACATAATCAAATAATTTTCTGCATACAGCCCTGGTTTGTAGAGTACTCAAGACCTATTGTTTTTGGTGAAGATCGGTTGAGGGGAAGGGGTAGTTTACCTGCAACGTTTGTTATAAAGCGTATTTTCTATGGCAAACGATAACTGCCGCAAATTCAAACAGAATCAAATAATTTTTTGCATACGTAAGTGAATTGTAGAGGACTCAAGTCCGTTAGATTTTGGTGAAGATCGGTTAATGGGAAGGGGTAGTTTACCTGCAACATTTTACGTTTTAACAAGAGTAAAGTACTTGAAAATTCATTTAAACTTTTTCAAACAATGGTAATTGTTAAAAATAAAATAATTTTGTTGCCAGGCAATAAAATTATAATTTTTTCATTTTAATGTAAATTATGTATATATTACAAAATATATCGTGCTTGGCAGGCAAGCATATTTCAGATTATAAGTCTTTGAATATGGAAGTCATGTATGGTTCTCCATACCGATATTTACTTCCATATTCCTTAAGGAATGGAAGTATGGTGATGGCAAAAAAAATCGTGTTCGAGATTATTGCAGATTCTGATTCTACTACACTCAAAACATAAAAAAAAGTCGTTTTCCGAAAAGTGTCTGTGTGTGTGTCTGTCTGTCTATCTGTCTGTCTGTGTGTCTGTCTGTGTGTCTGTAGATTTTTTCTATGGCAAACGATAACTGCCGCAAATTCAAACAGAATCAAATAATTTTTTGCACACAGCCCTGATTTATAGAGTACTCGCGACCTATTGTTTTTGGTGAAGATCGATTGAGGGAAAGGGGTAGTTTACCAGCAACGTTTTTTTTTTATCAAGGGTAATTTTGTTTGTTTGGCAAACGACAACAGCCGCAAATTCAAACAGAATCAAATAATATTTCGCATACAGCCCTGAATTGTAGAGCTCTCAAGATTTGTTCATTTTGGTAAAGATCGGTTAAGGGAAAGGGGTAGTTTACCAGCAACGTTTTATGTTTTAACAAGGGTATTTTCTATGGCAAACGATAACAGCCGCAAATTCAAACATAATCAAATAATGTTTTGCATACTGCCCTGAATTGTAGAGTTCTCAAGGCCTTTTGGTTTTGGTGAAGATCGGTTAAGGGAAAGGGGTAGTTTACCGGCAACGTTTTATGTTTTAAAAGGGTATTTTGTATGGCAAACGATAACAGCCGCAAATTCAAACAAAATCATATAATATTTTACATACAGCCCTGAATTTTAGAGTTCTCAAGACCTATTGTTTTTGGTGAAGATCGGTTAAGGGAAAGGGGTAGTTTACCAGCAACGGTTTTTTATCAAGGGTAATTTTTACTTCCATATTCCTTAAGGAATGGAAGTATGGTGATGGCAAAAAAAATCGTGTTCGAGATTATTGCAGATTCTGATTCTACTACACTCAAAACATGAAAAAAAGTCGTTTTCCGAAAAGTGTCTGTGTGTCTGTGTGTCTGTCTGTCTGTAGATTTTTTTTCTATGGCAAACGATAACTGCCGCAAATTCAAACAGAATCAAATAATTTTTTGCATACAGCCCGGTTTTGCAGAGTTCTCGCGACCTATTGTTTTTGGTGAAGATCGGTTGAGGGAAAGGGGTAGTTTACCTGCAACGGTTTTTTTTTAGCAAGGGAAATTTTGTTTGTTTGGCAAACGATAACAGCCGCAAATTCAAACAGAATCAAATAATGTTTCGCATACAGCCCTGAATTGTAGAGTTCTCAAGACCTATTGTTTTTGGTGAAGATCGGTTAAGGGAAAGGGGTAGTTTACCTGTAACGTTTTATGTTTTAACAAGGGTATTTCCTATGGCAAACGATAACAGCCGCAAATTCAAACAGAATGAAAAGATTATTTGCATACAGCCCTAAATTGTAGAGTTCTCAATACCTTTTGTTTTTGGTGAAGATCGGTTAAGGGAAAGGGGTAGTTTACCTACAACGTTTTTTTAACAAGGGTATTTTCTATGGCAAACGATAACAGCCGCAAATTCAAACAGAATCAAATAATTTTCTGCATACAGCCCTGATTTGTAGAGTACTCAAGACCTATTGTTTTTGGTGAAGATCGGTTGAGGGGAAGGGGTAGTTTACCAGCAACGTTTTTTATCATGCGTATTTTCTATGGCAAACGACAACTGCCGCAAATTCAAACAGAATCAAATAATTTTTTGCATACAGCCCTGATTTGTAGAGTACTCGCGACCTATTGTTTTTGGTAAAGATCGGTTGAGGGGAAGGGGTAGTTTACCTGCAACGGTTTTTTTTATCAAGGGAAATTTTTTTTTTTTTGGCAAACGATAACAGCCGCAAATTCAAACAGAATCAAATAATGTTTCGCATACAGCCCTGAATTGTAGATTTCTCAAGACCTATTGTTTTTGGTGAAGATCGGTTGAGGGAAAGGGGTAGTTTACCTGCAACGTTTTTTTAACAAGGGTATTTTATATGGCAAACGATAACAGCCGCAAATTCAAACAGAATCAAATAATGTTTTGCATACAGTCCTGATTTGTAGAGTACTCAAGACCTATTGTTTTTGGTGAAGATCGGTTAAGGGAAAGGGGTAGTTTACCTGCAACCTTTTACGTTTTATTTTCTATGGCAAACGATAACAGCCGCAAATTCAAACAGAATCAAATAATGTTTTGCATACAGCCCTGATTTGTAGAGTACTCAAGACCTATTGTTTTTGGTGAAGATCGGTTAAGGGGAAGGGGTAGTTTACCTGCAACGTTTTTTTATCAAGCGTATTTTCTATGGCAAACGATAACAGCCGCAAATTCAAACAGAATCAAATAATTTTTTGCATACGTCCCTGAATTGTAGAGGTCTCAATGACTTTCGATTTTGGTGAAGATCGGTTAAGGGGAAGGGGTAGTTTACCTGCAACCTTTTACGTTTTAACAAGAGTAAAGTACTTGAAAATTTATTTAAACTTTTTGAAACAATGGTAATTGTTAGAAATAAAATAATTTTGTTGCCAGGCAATAAAATTATAATTTTTTCATTTTAATGTAATATAATATTTTTCATTTAATACAGCAATAAAAAGGCAGGTAAGACACAGCCTGGCTGTTTGGCTGAAAATGATTTTAAATATAAATCTTAGAATATGGAAGTCATGTATGGTTCTCCATACCGATATTTTTCTATGGTAAGCGATAATAGCCGCATATTCAAACAGAATAAAATAATGTTTTGCATACAGCTCTGAATTGTAGAGTTCTCAAGACCTATTGTTTTTTGTGAAGATCGGTTAAGGGAAAGGGGTAGTTTACCTGCAACATTTTATGTTTTAACAAGGGTATTTTCTATGGCAAACGATAACAGCCGCAAATTCAAACAGAATCAACTACGTTTTTGCATACATTTTTGAACTAAAGAGAACTCAAGGTCTGTTGATTTTGTTGAAGATCGGTTAAGGGAAAGGTGTAGTTTACCTACAACGTTTTTTTAACAAGGGTATTTTCTATGGCAAACGATAACAGCCGCAAATTCAAACAGAATCAAATAATTTTCTGCTTACAGCCCTGATTTGTAGAGTACTCAAGACCTATTGTTTTTGGTGAAGATCGGTTGAGGGGAAGGGGTAGTTTACCTGCAACATTTTTTATGAAGCGTATTTTTTTCTATGGCAAACGATAACTGCCGCAAATTCAAACAGAATCAAATAATTTTTTGCATACAGCCCTGATTTGTAGAGTACTCGTGACCTATTGTTTTTGGTGAAGATCGGTTGAGGGCAAGGGGTAGTTTACCTGCAACGGTTTTTTTTTATCAAGGGAATTTTTTCTTTTGTTGGCAAACGATAACAGCCGCAAATTCAAACAGAATCAAAAGATTATTTGCATACAGCCCTAAATTGTAGAGTTCTCAAGACCTGTTGTTTTTGGTGAAGATCGGTTGAGGGAAAGGGGTAGTTTACCTGCAACGTTTTTTTAACAAGGGTATTTTTTATGGCAAACGATAACAGCCGCAAATTCAAACAGAATCAAATAATGTTTTGCATACAGCCCTAATTTGTAGAGTACTCAAGACCTTTTGTTTTTGGTGAAGATCGGTTAAGGGGAAGGTGTAGTTACCTGCAACGTTTTTTTATCAAGCGTATTTTCTATGGCAAACGATAACTGCCGCAAATTCAAACAGAATCAAATAATTTTTTGCATACGTCCCTGAATTGTAGAGGTCTCAAGGACTTTCGATTTTGGTGAAGATCGGTTAAGGGGAAGGGGTAGTTTACCTGCAACCTTTTACGTTTTAACAAGAGTAAAGTACTTGAAAATTTATTTAAACTTTTTCAAACAATGGTAATTGTTAAAAATAAAATAATTTTGTTGCCAAGCAATAAAATTAAAATTTTTTCATTTTAATGTACATCATGTATAAGAGAAAATATATCGCGCTTGGCAGGCGATATTAAGATTTAAATATAAATCTTAGAATATGGAAGTCATGTATGGTTCTCCATACCGATATTTCTATGGTAAACGATAATAGCCGCAAATTCAAACAGAAACAAATATTGTTTTGCAAACAGCTCTGAATTGTAGAGTTCTCAAGACCTGTTGGTTTTGGTGAAGATCGGTTAAGGGAATAGGGTAGTTTACCTGCAACATTTTATGTTTTAACAAGGGTAATTTTTTTTATGACGAACGATAACTGCCGTACATTAAAACAGAATCAACTACTCTTCTGCATGCCTTTTTCAATTATACAGAACTCAAGGTCTGTTGATTTTGTTGAAGATCGGTTAAGGGAAACGGGTAGTTTACCTGCAGCGTTTTATGTTTTAACAAGGGTATTTTCTATGGCGAATGATAACAGCCACAAATTCAAACAGAAGCAAATGATTATTTGCATACACCCCTTAATTGTAGAGTTCTCAAGACCTATTGTTTTTGGTGAAGATCGGTTAAGGGAAAGGGGTACTTTACCAGCAACATTTTATGTTTTCACAAGGGTATTTTCTATGGGAAACGATAACAGCCGCAAATTCAAATAGAATCAAATAATTTTTTGCATACAGCCCTGATTTGTAGAGTACTCAAGACCTATTGTTTTTGGTGAAGATATGTTAAGGGAAAGGGGTAATTTACCTGCAACATTTTATGTTTTAACAAGGGTAATTTTTTATATGACTAACGATAACTGCCGTAAATTCAAACAGAATCAACTACGTTTTTGCATACATTTTTGAACTAACGAGAACTCAAGGTCTGTTGATTTTGTTGAAGATCGGTTAAGGGAAAGGGGTAGTTTATCAGCAACGTTTTATGTTTTAAAAAGGGTAATTATTTTTATGACGAACGACAACTATAGTTAACTGCATGGAAGTAGTATCGTCAAGGTCACACCGCTTACTTACAGCGTTGCCACTAAGCAACAGTTTCCCTTTCTTCCGAAAAATGCTACACTAGTTAGTAGGCCTACTTAATGTAAAGAATATAACAAAGTGATTTTTAAATTAAATATTTACTTTGTTGTTATCAATAAGGCTTCCATTAAAATCATTTTTGTGCTTTAAACTGTTGATCATTCAAAAATCAATGACAATAGAAGACTGAAAAAACGATACATTTTGAAGGTTCATAGATGCCTACTGCAGAAATTGTATAGTTTTAACAAGGGTAATTTTTTTTATGACGAACGATAACAGCCGCAAATTCAAACAGAATCAAATAATTTTTTGCATACAGCCCTGATTTGTAGAGTACTCAAGGTCTGTTGATTTTGTTGAAGATCGGTTAAGGGAAAGGGGTAGTTTATCGGCGTTTTATGTTTTAAAAGGGTAATTTTTTTATGACGAACGATAACTGCCGAAAATTCAAAGAGAATCAAATAATTTGTTGCACGCTTTCCTGAGTTGTAGAAAGCTCAAGGTCTGTTGATTTTGGTGAAGATCGGTTAAGGGAAAGGGGTAGTTTACCTGCAACATTTTATGTTGTAACAAGAGAAATGTTTCCATGACGAACGATAACTGCCGCAAATTCAAAAAGAATCAAATATTTTTTTTGCATGCATCCCTGAATTGTAGAGGACTGAAGGTCTATTGATTTTGGAGGAGATCGGTTAAGAGAAAGGGTAGTTTACCAGAAACATTTTATGATTTAACAAGAGTAAAGTACTTAATTTTTATAAATAAAGTATATTGATAAGAAGCTCATAATAATCCACTGTAGAAACGTAGATGAAATATCTATAAATGAATAGGTTAGGTTAACGGGGTGGGGGTAATTTTCTATTATTAAAAATTATAGTTGAAAGTGGAGGGGAGAATTTTTTATATGTGTACTACGTTATCGGCAACAAATAAGTAGTTTTTTGTTAAAACTGCTTCCCGGGCTGTTTAGCAGTAGTCCAATGTTTTCTGCAAAACCAGACTTTTCAGCAGTGGCATCAACTGCCATCATCAGTGAAAATCGAGTGCGAAAACGTGAGCTGGTATACGTTAGTGACCACAGTACTGTGGTTAATGCTGAAGCAATAAGTAGAAAAGACGTAGTTTCTATGGAAATATTTCATTTTCAATATGATTTTAAATATAAATCTTAGAACATGGAAGTCATGTATGGTTCCCCATACCGATATTTTACTTCCATGTTCCTTAAGGAAATGGCAAAAAAAATCGTGTTCGAGATTATTGCAGATTCTAATTGTACTACACTCAAAACACGAAAAAAAGTAATTTTTTATTAAATGTGTGTGTGTGTGTGTGTCTATAGTTTTTTTCTATGGCAAACGATAACAGCCGCAAATTCTAAACAGAACCAAATAATTTTTTGCATACAGCCCTGATTTGTAGAGTACTCGAGACCTATTGTTTTTGGTGAAGATCGGTTAAGGGAAAGGGGTAGTTTACCTGCAACGGGGTTTTTTTTTAATCAAGGGTAATTTTTATTTATGGCAAACGATAACAGCCGCAAATTTAAACAGAATCAAGTGATTATTTGCATACAGCCCTAAATTGTAGAGATCTCAAGACGTATTGTTTTTGGTGAAGATCCGTTACGGAAAAGGGGTAGTTTTAACAAGGGTATTTTCAATGGCAAACGATAACAGCCGCAAATTCAAACAGAATCAAGTGATTATTTGCATACAGCCCTAAATTGTAGAGATCTCAAAACCTATTGTTTTTGGTGAAGATCGGTTAAGGGAAAGGGGTAGTTTACCAGCAACGTTTTATGTTTTAACAAGGGTATTTTCTATGGCAAACGACAACAGCCGCAAATTCAAACAGAATCAAATCATTTTTTGCATGCAGCCCTGATTTATAGGGCACTCAAGACCTATTGTTTTTGGTGAAGATCGGTTAAGGGAAAGGGGTAGTTTACCTGCAACGGTTTTTTATCAAGGGTAATTTTTTCTATGGTAAGCGATAATAGCCGCATATTCAAACAGAATAAAATAATGTTTTGCATACAGCTCTGAATTGTAGAGTTCTCAAGACCTGTTGGTTTTGGTGAAGATCGGTTAAGGGAATAGGGTAGTTTACTTGCAACATTTTATGTTTTAACAAGGGTAATTTTTTTTGTGACGAACGATAACTGCCGTACATTAAAACAGAATCAACTACTCTCTGCATACCTTTTTCAATTATACAGAACTCAAGGTCTGTTGATTTTGTTGAAGATCGGTTAAGGGAAAGGGGTAGTTTACCTGCAACGTTTTATGTTTTAACCAGGGTATTTTCTATGGCAAACGATAACAGCCGCAAATTCAAACAGAATCAACTACGTTTTTGCATACATTTTTGAACTAAAGAGAACTCAAGGTCTGTTGATTTTGTTGAAGATCGTTTAAGGGAAAGGGGTAGTTTACCTGCAACGTTTTATGTTTTAACAAGGGTATTTTTCTATGGCAAATGATAACAGCCGCAAATTCAAACAGAATCAAATAATTTTTTGCATGCAGCCCTGATTTATAGGGCAGTCAAGACCTATTGTTTTTGGTGAAGATCGGTCAAGGGAAAGAGGCAGTTTACCTGCAACGGTTTTTTATCAAGGGTAATTTTTTCTATGGTAAGCGATAATAGCCGCATATTCAAACAGAATAAAATAATGTTTTGCATACAGCTCTGAATTGTAGAGTTCTCAAGACCTGTTGATTTTGTTGAAGATCGGTTAAGGGAAAGGGGTAGTTTACCTGCAACGTTTTATGTTTTAACAAGGGTATTTTTCTATGGCAAACGATAACAGCCGCAAATTCAAACAGAATCAAATAATTTTTTGCATGCAGCCCTGATTTATAAGGCAGTCAAGACCTATTGTTTTTGGTGAAGATCGGTTAAGGGAAAGGGGTAGTTTACCTGCAACGGTTTTTTATCAAGGGTAATTTTTTCTATGGTAAGCGATAATAGCCGCATATTCAAACAGAATAAAATAATGTTTTGCATACAGCTCTGAATTGTAGAGTTCTCAAGACCTATTGTTTTTTGTGAAGATCGGTTAAGGGAAAGGGGTAGTTTACCTGCAACATTTTATGTTTTAACAAGGGTATTTTCTATGGCAAACGATAACAGCCGCAAATTCAAACAGAATCAACTACGTTTTTGCATACATTTTTGAACTAAAGAGAACTCAAGGTCTGTTGATTTTGTTGAAGATCGGTTAAGGGAAAGGGGTAGTTTACCTACAACGTTTTTTTAACAAGGGTATTTTCTATGGCAAACGATAACAGCCGCAAATTCAAACAGAATCAAATAATTTTCTGCATACAGCCCTGATTTGTAGAGTACTCAAGACCTATTGTTTTTGGTGAAGATCGGTTGAGGGGAAGGGGTAGTTTACCTGCAACATTTTTTATGAAGCGTATTTTTTTCTATGGCAAACGATAACTGCCGCAAATTCAAACAGAATCAAATAATTTTTTGCATACAGCCCTGATTTGTAGAGTACTCGTGACCTATTGTTTTTGGTGTAGATCGGTTGAGGGCAAGGGGTAGTTTGCCTGCAACAGTTTTTTTTTATCAAGGGAATTTTTACTTCCATATTCCTTAAGGAATGGAAGTATGGTGATGGCAAAAAAAATCGTGTTCGAGATTATTGTAGATTCTGATTCTACTACACTCAAAACATGAAAAAAAGTCGTTTTCCGAAAAGTGTCTGTGTGTCTGTCTGTCTGTCTGTCTGTCTGTCTGTCTGTCTGTCTGTCTGTCTGTGTGTCTGTGTGTCTGTAGATTTTTTTTCTATGGCAAACGATAACTGCCGCAAATTCAAACAGAATCAAATAATTTTTTGCATACAGCCCGGTTTTGCAGAGTTCTCGCGACCTATTGTTTTTGGTGAAGATCGGTTGAGGGAAAGGGGTAGTTTACCTGCAACGGTTTTTTTTTAGCAAGGAAAATTTTGTTTGTTTGGCAAACGATAACAGCCGCAAATTCAAACAGAATCAAATAATGTTTCGCATACAGCCCTGAATTGTAGAGTTCTCAAGACCTATTGTTTTTGGTGAAGATCGGTTAAGGGAAAGGGGTAGTTTACCTGTAACGTTTTATGTTTTAACAAGGGTATTTCCTATGGCAAACGATAACAGCCGCAAATTCAAACAGAATGAAAAGATTATTTGCATACAGCCCTAAATTGTAGAGTTCTCAAGACCTTTTGTTTTTGGTGAAGATCGGTTAAGGGAAAGGGGTAGTTTACCTACAACGTTTTTTTAACAAGGGTATTTTCTATGGCAAACGATAACAGCCGCAAATTCAAACAGAATCAAATAATTTTCTGCATACAGCCCTGATTTGTAGAGTACTCAAGACCTATTGTTTTTGGTGAAGATCGGTTGAGGGGAAGGGGTAGTTTACCAGCAACGTTTTTTATCATGCGTATTTTCTATGGCAAACGACAACTGCCGCAAATTCAAACAGAATCAAATAATTTTTTGCATACAGCCCTGATTTGTAGAGTACTCGCGACCTATTGTTTTTGGTGAAGATCGGTTGAGGGGAAGGGGTAGTTTACCTGCAACGGTTTTTTTTATCAAGGGAAATTTTTTTTTTTTGGCAAACGATAACAGCCGCAAATTCAAACAGAATCAAATAATGTTTCGCATACAGCCCTGAATTGTAGATTTCCCAAGACCTATTGTTTTTGGTGAAGATCGGTTGAGGGAAAGGGGTAGTTTACCTGCAACGTTTTTTTAACAAGGGTATTTTTTATGGCAAACGATAACAGCCGCAAATTCAAACAGAATCAAATAATGTTTTGCATACAGCCCTGATTTGTAGAGTACTCAAGACCTATTGTTTTTGATGAATATCGGTTAAGGGGAAGGGGTAGTTTACCTGCAACGTTTTTTTATCAAGCGTATTTTCTATGGCAAACGATAACAGCCGCAAATTCAAACAGAATGAAATAATTTTTTGCATACGTCCCTGAATTGTAGAGGTCTCAATGACTTTCGATTTTGGTGAAGATCGGTTAAGGGGAAGGGGTAGTTTACCTGCAACCTTTTACGTTTTAACAAGAGTAAAGTACTTGAAAATTTATTTAAACTTTTTGAAACAATGGTAATTGTTAAAAATAAAATAATTTTGTTGCCAGGCAATAAAATTATAATTTTTTCATTTTAATGTAATATAATATTTTTCATTTAATACAGCAATAAAAAGGCAGGTAAGACACAGCCTGGTTGTTTGGCTGAAAATGATTTTAAATATAAATCTTAGAATATGGAAGTCATGTATGGTTCTCCATACCGATATTTTCTTTTGTTGGCAAACGATAACAGCCGCAAATTCAAACAGAATCAAAAGATTATTTGCATACAGCCCTAAATTGTAGAGTTCTCAAGACCTGTTGTTTTTGGTGAAGATCGGTTGAGGGAAAGGGGTAGTTTACCTGCAACGTTTTTTTAACAAGGGTATTTTTTATGGCAAACGATAACAGCCGCAAATTCAAACAGAATCAAATAATGTTTTGCATACAGCCCTAATTTGTAGAGTACTCAAGACCTTTTGTTTTTGGTGAAGATCGGTTAAGGGGAAGGTGTAGTTACCTGCAACGTTTTTTTATCAAGCGTATTTTCTATGGCAAACGATAACTGCCGCAAATTCAAACAGAATCAAATAATTTTTTGCATACGTCCCTGAATTGTAGAGGTCTCAAGGACTTTCGATTTTGGTGAAGATCGGTTAAGGGGAAGGGGTAGTTTACCTGCAACCTTTTACGTTTTAACAAGAGTAAAGTACTTGAAAATTTATTTAAACTTTTTCAAACAATGGTAATTGTTAAAAATAAAATAATTTTGTTGCCAAGCAATAAAATTAAAATTTTTTCATTTTAATGTACATCATGTATAAGAGAAAATATATCGCGCTTGGCAGGCGATATTAAGATTTAAATATAAATCTTAGAATATGGAAGTCATGTATGGTTCTCCATACCGATATTTCTATGGTAAACGATAATAGCCGCAAATTCAAACAGAATCAAATATTGTTTTGCAAACAGCTCTGAATTGTAGAGTTCTCAAGACCTGTTGGTTTTGGTGAAGATCGGTTAAGGGAATAGGGTAGTTTACCTGCAACATTTTATGTTTTAACAAGGGTAATTTTTTTTATGACGAACGATAACTGCCGTACATTAAAACAGAATCAACTACTCTTCTGCATACCTTTTTCAATTATACAGAACTCAAGGTCTGTTGATTTTGTTGAAGATCGGTTAAGGGAAACGGGTAGTTTACCTGCAGCGTTTTATGTTTTAACAAGGGTATTTTCTATGGCGAATGATAACAGCCACAAATTCAAACAGAAGCAAATGATTATTTGCATACACCCCTTAATTGTAGAGTTCTCAAGACCTATTGTTTTTGGTGAAGATCGGTTAAGGGAAAGGGGTACTTTACCAGCAACATTTTATGTTTTCACAAGGGTATTTTCTATGGGAAACGATAACAGCCGCAAATTCAAATAGAATCAAATAATTTTTTGCATACAGCCCTGATTTGTAGAGTACTCAAGACCTATTGTTTTTGGTGAAGATATGTTAAGGGAAAGGGGTAATTTACCTGCAACATTTTATGTTTTAACAAGGGTAATTTTTTATATGACTAACGATAACTGCCGTAAATTCAAACAGAATCAACTACGTTTTTGCATACATTTTTGAACTAACGAGAACTCAAGGTCTGTTGATTTTGTTGAAGATCGGTTAAGGGAAAGGGGTAGTTTATCAGCAACGTTTTTTGTTTTAAAAAGGGTAATTATTTTTATGACGAACGACAACTATAGTTAACTGCATGGAAGTAGTATCGTCAAGGTCACGCCGCTTACTTACAGCGTTGCCACTAAGCAACAGTTTCCCTTTCTTCCGAAAAATGCTACACTAGTTAGTAGGCCTACTTAATGTAAAGAATATAACAAAGTGATTTTTAAATTAAATATTTACTTTGTTGTTATCAATAAGGCTTCCATTAAAATCATTTTTGTGCTTTAAACTGTTGATCATTCTAAAATCAATGACAATAGAAGACTGAAAAAACGATACATTTTGAAGGTTCATAGATGCCTACTGCAGAAATTGTATAGATAAAATTTAATGTTATTTAAAGTAAAAAACCTTTTTAAAATCTTACGAGTATCACACAGTTGTTCTGGTTTTGTAAGATAGTGTAATGTAAGGTTAACTTGCGTTTTACTGTATTTTTTTAAGTAAAATTTTACAGGGAGAAAGTTTCTAATACATACATTAGAATACATTGTCAATAATTCTTAATAATAATTACATCACAATTAATACATTGTTAATAATTAATTAACAATGAATTTCCGTAACTTATACATAACATTCAATGCGATGCGTCAGCTATAGTTTGTTTGAACGAATTTTCATACGCATCCTGAGTCTTAAGCTTGCCCCATTTAATTATTGAAGAGACACCGCACTATTCGTGACTCTGAAAAATATTCTATTTTTATTTCCTGCACTGCTTATTAATAATTAAGTAAAAAAATTAGAACTATACTATAAGACGTTACATGCACAAGTAGCATAAAAATAATCGTATGTATAAACGTGAAACGAGTTGGATGTCTTAAGAAAATGAGGATAATTTTATAAACAACAAATACAAATGCGTCATAAAATAAATTTAAAATTCCTTATTCATATATTAATATATTATAAATCTTCAAATATAGAATTTAAATTTATAATTCTATATTTTATGAACTGTCCTTACAACAAATTTTATAATTAAAATTTTCCTTATTTTATAAACTATAGAAATCCTTATGAGTATTATAAATAATAGTCAGTACTGTAACTGAAATGGGATTGGGTTTTGCCACAACAGCGACAAATTTGTTTACAGAAATTGCTCAGTCCTATTTAACTTTGTGCAACGGAAGAAAGGTAGTAGCGCGGCCAGTAAACATACACATTTTTGAGGGGAGTGTAAAATGACAAAGGCATTCATAAAAGTGTCAGACACCAATATTTACTGAAAAGACATGCCGACAGGGTATACGCAATTTGCATACCAAATGTGTACATATACCTAACAGAACTTCCGAACCATATGGCTTAGGAACGACCGTGCAGAGAACAAAAATATTCATTTACAAAAGGGAAAAGACCGTGAGTATGAAAAAATTAAAGCGACAACAGCAGGCAAGGTCAGCGTTCTCAGACAACTGTCAGTCTGTAGGATAACCACCCATGAAGAAAACAGTAAAACTTTAAATAAGTAAGTTCACTGTACGGAAAACACAAAATAACTAACCCAATGGTACTTCGTAAAGTTAGGGTGTGTATTGCTAAAAGCTTTAGATTCCAACATAAGAAAAACCAGCGCAGTATAAATCGTAGATTCAGAGAACTGCAAATCGTAACAAAAGAAGCCAAAGAAAGAGAAGAAACGCAAAGATAGAAATTCTGTAGATATTTACGCGACAACAAAAAATATGTTGCCGACTCACAAATTTTTATAGCTCAAATACTGGCGCCCAGAATTTAACTGAGTAATGTTACCCACAACTAATTATTCCTGATAAAAAAAATTCATTTACGCGATACGCATAAATAAATTTGAAACGAGCAATATAAGGTGGATGTATGAAATTTGCTTTCGTAACACTGCTAAAACGCTACACACTGTACTAGCCGGCAACAACGCTGGGCGAGGGGCGTGGAGGTAACAGGGAGAAGCAGTGAAAGTGAGTGACCTTGACGGTACTACTTCCATGCAGTTAACTCTAGTGATGTGGGCCGGGTAAATACCCAGTGGGTAGGGTATTTAAAAATGGGTATTTACCCTTGACTCGGGTAAATACCCTAAATCAGGGTATTTATCAATTAATGCATTAATTTTTAAATCTGGTACTTTTACTGCGCTTTTTGAATGATCTTTGTAGTTAGTTAGTTATCTTAGTAAATGATAATAATACAATTTCATGAAATTGTATTATCTGATTTAAGAAAATAGTAAGCCTAATTCAGTCTACCCAAATCAAATTTCAAATCCGAATTTTAGTTTAGTTTAGAGACAATTTTACTTGTTGATTTTAGATAATTCATTTCAATATAAAAAACATAATTACTTTATATACAGCTAATTGTTATAGGCCAGCTACAACATCATTTAATTCAATTCAAATAAATTGTATTTGAATAATATCACAACAGAACCAGAGGCTATATTTGTACTAAGATTGATTTAAGGATAAAGATTGATTTAGTTAAAGAGGGAAATTTTATTTTGCACTGCACTTCAGAGAACTGGCAACACTGTGAGACAGTTCTCCCCTCCACTCATATTTCAGCTTTTCTTTGTTTACAGAGTAATGCTGGTGGAGTGAATATAACATAACCTCTCTTTGTAAAATGTTTGTTCTATCATAAGGTGTGAGTGTGAGTAATACCGGTATTCAGTTTTCGAAAATGGGGAAGAGAAAAGGACCTGCATGGGACTTTTTTAAAGAAAAAGGTTGTGGTGTGATATGTAAGTACTGTTGCAAAGAGTACAAACATGCTAATGTCAACAAAATGAGTAACCATATAAAAAAGTGTTCAAGACTCCTGCAGATTTGAAAAAAGTGTTAAATTCAAACATTTGTGCTACTGCTGTTTTCAAACCTTTTTCAACATCAACTCCACAAAAAATGAGTGTCCTGGAACCCTTGGAAATTGACACATCTTTAGAAACAGAACCAGAACCCGGGCCAAGTACAAGTAGTAATGAGCATAAGAGGCTTGCAAGCAGAAATTCAAACCTATCATCTTCATCCTGTTAACTTACACATTTATGTATATTAATTATACAATTATTAGTACTGAATGTATGATAATTAATATTTGTGTAATTTGAATAATAAATCTTATCACCGGAGTAACACGTGTTTTGCTCATTTACTTGCATTAGGCTTTTGGTCCAGAATTGCGTTAAGCAGACAGTGGCAGAAGTCGTTGGGTATAGAAATAACGTGACACATTAAATAACGATAACGAATTTTGGTTTTATTTTCAGTAAATACTTTGTAAATTAATATAAGCATAACAATGGTTCATGATTCAAAATTCCAAAATGGCGGCTAGACTATTCCGCCCTTGACTTTACTCAAGGTTAATTGTGCACATTTTATGATGCTATATAACTGACTTCTTTTATGTATGTAATTCTCATCATTGAACAGAATTATAGTTTTGATTTCTTTAATACTTTACTCTTAATACTGACTAAACATGATCACAAACCAACGCCTTATTTTAATATTGGGTTGATCAACACCGGTTACACTCTCGCTTGCACTCTCTCACTCTCTCACCTGAATTTAGACAAATTTTATAGAAATTGAGCTCATCTTTATCTACTTTTTGAAATTTAGTAATGCAATGCAGGGCTTTCCTGAATAGAAGTGGCGTAGTTCCTTCCTTAGCGGCTCCATGCGGTGGGCAGGTGTTTGTCCAGTTTGCTGTTGTCCATTTTCACTGACTCTACTTTAAATACATTTTTTGAAAGTTCACTGATGCTATATAACTGTTAAGGTTTACTGTGGGATTATGTAGATCATTTTTTAGCAATAAAATGTTACATTTTTCTGGCAGAAAACTGCCCACTACTGTTAGAGCGTGTATGCTCCCTGATTTCCTTTTGACGACTGAGACCGGGTTAGACGTAATGGTTATGTAAGTGGTCGTGCATCTGACGTCATTGTCTATTGTTCTCTACCCACTGTTTTGGTTAATACGTAATGGTTTTATATCGTCATTGTGTTTTTGATGACGATATACTACAATGGACCAATCGAAAGTCAGTATTGTCAGTTTTTAGCGCCTAACACTGCCATTTTCGCTGTTTCAATTTGCTCGTACGCCGCTGACCTTGGATCGGCTCTCCACCGGTGAATTCACATATGTTGTGGGACTTGGGTCAAAACTAACCTTGTCTGATTTAACTTGATGATTACAATAAAATTTACAATAAAATATATCCCTACATACCATTATTCTGGTACGGTTAATTCTGTACTGTTACAATCCTCATCAGAAGTTTGGGGATTACAGTAATGTGGACAATCAAAAACTTTGTTGCAGTCTTCAACCTCTCAGTCTTCACAACAATCACAACTATTGTCATTTGTGGACCACATGGATACTCAAGAAAATGTAAATACATAGTCTGCTTATTATTCAAATTATCTCAAAGATTATGTGGATTCAAATCCGTTATCTGCCAACCAAAGGTTACGTTAGGTCAAAACCGTCAGGTTCTGTGATAGAAAAAAGTTTAAGTTTGGTTTAAGATAATGCAATTCAACCGAATGTATGTACTGCATTGGTCTATATTTAACTAATCTTTTAAGCTAGGTATACGGTATACAAAGTATACTTCGTCGAGTCTTCGTTAATAGGCCTATATTAATGGAAATGAAATTCAACGTCTAGCTTGATTTAATTTTAAACCGAACCGGGCATTTTTAAGTATTATATTTTAACATTTTAGGCCATTAGGGCTAGGTTCTACATTTAGCATGAGCATGTGCTTTATCTTTAAAGAAATTCTATAATGGTTGTACACCAAGGTCACCTAAAAATTACAAATATATTTTTTTTACATTAGTCTCTCTAGGCCTACATGCAGTTAAATAATAACTACAAAAATGTAATTTTTCTTTGATGTATATCTTTTGGATAGAAGTTTAAAGGTGAAGATCGGTTAAGGGAAAGGGGTAGTTTACCAGCAACGGTTTTTTATCAAGGGTAATTTTTTCTATGGTAAACGATAATAGCCGCAAATTCAAACAGAATCAAATAACTTTTTGCATACAGCCCTGAATTGTAGAGTTCTCAAGACCTGTTGGCTTTGGTGAAGATCGGTTAAGGGAATAGGGTAGTTTACCTCCAACATTTTATGTTTTAACAAGGGTAATTATTTTTATTACGAACGATAACTGCCGTACATTAAAACAGAATCAACTACTCTTCTGCATACCTTTCTGAATTATACAGAACTAAAGGTCTGTTGATTTTGTTGAAGATCGGTTAAGGGAAAGGGGTAGTTTACCGGCTAAGTTTTACGTTTTAACAAGGGTATTTTCTATGGCAAACGACAACAGCCGCAAATTCAAACAGAATCAAATGATTATTTGCATACAGTCCTAAATTGTAGAGTTCTCAAGACCTATTGTTTTTGGTGAAGATCGGTTAAGGGAAAGGGGTACTTTACCAGCAACATTTTATGTTTTAACAAGGGTAATTTTCTATGGCAAACGATAACAGCCGCAAATTCAAACAGAATCAAATAATTTTTTGCATACAGCCCTGATTTGTAGAGTACTCAAGGTCTGTTGATTTTGTTGAAGATCGGTTAAGGGAAAGGGGTAGTTTACCGGCTAAGTTTTACGTTTTAACAAGGGTATTTTCTATGGCAAACGACAACAGCCGCAAATTCAAACAGAATCAAATGATTATTTGCATACAGTCCTAAATTGTAGAGTTCTCAAGACCTATTGTTTTTGGTGAAGATCGGTTAAGGGAAAGGGGTACTTTACCAGCAACATTTTATGTTTTAACAAGGGTAATTTTCTATGGCAAACGATAACAGCCGCAAATTCAAACAGAATCAAATAATTTTTTGCATACAGCCCTGATTTGTAGAGTACTCAAGGTCTGTTGATTTTGTTGAAGATCGGTTAAGGGAAAGGGGTAGTTTATCGGCGTTTTATGTTTTAAAAGGGTAATTTTTTTATGACGAACGATAACTGCCGAAAATTCAAAGAGAATCAAATAATTTGTTGCACGCTTTCCTGAGTTGTAGAAAGCTCAAGGTCTGTTGATTTTGGTGAAGATCGGTTAAGGGAAAGGGGTAGTTTACCTGCAACATTTTATGTTGTAACAAGAGAAATGTTTCCATGACGAACGATAACTGCCGCAAATTCAAAAAGAATCAAATATTTTTTTTGCATGCATCCCTGAATTGTAGAGGACTGAAGGTCTATTGATTTTGGAGGAGATCGGTTAAGAGAAAGGGTAGTTTACCAGAAACATTTTATGATTTAACAAGAGTAAAGTACTTAATTTTTATAAATAAAGTATATTGATAAGAAGCTCATAATAATCCACTGTAGAAACGTAGATGAAATATCTATAAATGAATAGGTTAGGTTAACGGGGTGGGGGTAATTTTCTATTATTAAAAATTATAGTTGAAAGTGGAGGGGAGAATTTTTTATATGTGTACTACGTTATCGGCAACAAATAAGTAGTTTTTTGTTAAAACTGCTTCCCGGGCTGTTTAGCAGTAGTCCAATGTTTTCTGCAAAACCAGACTTTTCAGCAGTGGCATCAACTGCCATCATCAGTGAAAATCGAGTGCGAAAACGTGAGCTGGTATACGTTAGTGACCACAGTACTGTGGTTAATGCTGAAGCAATAAGTAGAAAAGACGTAGTTTCTATGGAAATATTTCATTTTCAATATGATTTTAAATATAAATCTTAGAACATGGAAGTCATGTATGGTTCCCCATACCGATATTTTACTTCCATGTTCCTTAAGGAAATGGCAAAAAAAATCGTGTTCGAGATTATTGCAGATTCTAATTGTACTACACTCAAAACACGAAAAAAAGTAATTTTTTATTAAATGTGTGTGTGTGTGTGTGTGCTCGCGCGCGCGCGTGTGTGTGTGTGTCTATAGTTTTTTTCTATGGCAAACGATAACAGCCGCAAATTCTAAACAGAACCAAATAATTTTTTGCATACAGCCCTGATTTGTAGAGTACTCGAGACCTATTGTTTTTGGTGAAGATCGGTTAAGGGAAAGGGGTAGTTTACCTGCAACGGGGTTTTTTTTAAATCAAGGGTAATTTTTATTTATGGCAAACGATAACAGCCGCAAATTTAAACAGAATCAAGTGATTATTTGCATACAGCCCTAAATTGTAGAGATCTCAAGACGTATTGTTTTTGGTGAAGATCCGTTACGGAAAAGGGGTAGTTTTAACAAGGGTATTTTCAATGGCAAACGATAACAGCCGCAAATTCAAACAGAATCAAGTGATTATTTGCATACAGCCCTAAATTGTAGAGATCTCAAAACCTATTGTTTTTGGTGAAGATCGGTTAAGGGAAAGGGGTAGTTTACCAGCAACATTTTATGTTTTAACAAGGGTATTTTCTATGGCAAACGACAACAGCCGCAAATTCAAACAGAATCAAATCATTTTTTGCATGCAGCCCTGATTTATAGGGCACTCAAGACCTATTGTTTTTGGTGAAGATCGGTTAAGGGAAAGGGGTAGTTTACCTGCAACGGTTTTTTATCAAGGGTAATTTTTTCTATGGTAAGCGATAATAGCCGCATATTCAAACAGAATAAAATAATGTTTTGCGTACAGCTCTGAATTGTAGAGTTCTCAAGACCTGTTGGTTTTAGTGAAGATCGGTTAAGGGAATAGGGTAGTTTACTTGCAACATTTTATGTTTTAACAAGGGTAATTTTTTTTATGACGAACGATAACTGCCGTACATTAAAACAGAATCAACTACTCTCTGCATACCTTTTTCAATTATACAGAACTCAAGGTCTGTTGATTTTGTTGAAGATCGGTTAAGGGAAAGGGGTAGTTTACCTGCAACGTTTTATGTTTTAACCAGGGTATTTTCTATGGCAAACGATAACAGCCGCAAATTCAAACAGAATCAAATGATTATTTGCATACAGCCCTTAATTGTAGAGTTCTCAAGACCTATTGTTTTTGGTGAAGATCGGTTAAGGGAAAGGGGAGTTTACCTGCAACATTTTATGTTTTAACAAGGGTATTTTCTATGGCAAACGATAACAGCCGCAAATTCAAACAGAATCAACTACGTTTTTGCATACATTTTTGAACTAAAGAGAACTCAAGGTCTGTTGATTTTGTTGAAGATCGGTTAAGGGAAAGGGGTAGTTTACCTGCAACGTTTTATGTTTTAACAAGGGTATTTTTCTATGGCAAACGATAACAGCCGCAAATTCAAACAGAATCAAATCATTTTTTGCATGCAGCCCTGATTTATAGGGCAGTCAAGACCTATTGTTTTTGGTGAAGATCGGTTAAGGGAAAGGGGTAGTTTACTGGCAACGGTTTTTTATCAAGGGTAATTTTTTCTATGGTAAGCGATAATAGCCGCATATTCAAACAGAATAAAATAATGTTTTGCATACAGCTCTGAATTGTAGAGTTCTCAAGACCTGTTGATTTTGTTGAAGATCGGTTAAGGGAAAGGGGTAGTTTACCTGCAACGTTTTATGTTTTAACAAGGGTATTTTTCTATGGCAAACGATAACAGCCGCAAATTCAAACAGAATCAAATAATTTTTTGCATGCAGCCCTGATTTATAAGGCAGTCAAGACCTATTGTTTTTGGTGAAGATCGGTTAAGGGAAAGGGGTAGTTTACCTGCAACGGTTTTTTATCAAGGGTAATTTTTTCTATGGTAAGCGATAATAGCCGCATATTCAAACAGAATAAAATAATGTTTTGCATACAGCTCTGAATTGTAGAGTTCTCAAGACCTATTGTTTTTTGTGAAGATCGGTTAAGGGAAAGGGGTAGTTTACCTGCAACATTTTATGTTTTAACAAGGGTATTTTCTATGGCAAACGATAACAGCCGCAAATTCAAACAGAATCAACTACGTTTTTGCATACATTTTTGAACTAAGAGAACTCAAGGTCTGTTGATTTTGTTGAAGATCGGTTAAGGGAAAGGGGTAGTTTACCTACAACGTTTTTTTAACAAGGGTATTTTCTATGGCAAACGATAACAGCCGCAAATTCAAACAGAATCAAATAATTTTCTGCATACAGCCCTGATTTGTAGAGTACTCAAGACCTATTGTTTTTGGTGAAGATCGGTTGCGGGGAAGGGGTAGTTTACCTGCAACATTTTTTATCAAGCGTATTTTTTTCTATGGCAAACGATAACTGCCGCAAATTCAAACAGAATCAAATAATTTTTTGCATACAGCCCTGATTTGTAGAGTACTCGTGACCTATTGTTTTTGGTGAAGATCGGTTGAGGGCAAGGGGTAGTTTACCTGCAACTGTTTTTTTTTATCAAGGGAATTTTTTTTTTTGTTGGCAAACGATAACAGCCGCAAATTCAAACAGAATCAAAAGATTATTTGCATACAGCCCTAAATTGTAGAGTTCTCAAGACCTGTTGTTTTTGGTGAAGATCGGTTGAGGGAAAGGGGTAGTTTATCTGCAACGTTTTTTTAACAAGGGTATTTTTTATGGCAAACGATAACAGCCGCAAATTCAAACAGAATCAAATAATGTTTTGCATACAGCCCTAATTTGTAGAGTACTCAAGACCTTTTGTTTTTGGTGAAGATCGGTTAAGGGGAAGGTGTAGTTA
The DNA here is from genome assembly GCA_034769895.1 of Magicicada septendecula. Lineage (NCBI taxonomy): Eukaryota > Metazoa > Arthropoda > Insecta > Hemiptera > Cicadidae > Magicicada > Magicicada septendecula. The sequence continues at coordinate 49,269 of JAWRYS010000159.1, forward strand.
CCTGCAACGTTTTTTTATCAAGCGTATTTTCTATGGCAAACGATAACTGCCGCAAATTCAAACAGAATCAAATAATTTTTTGCATACGTCCCTGAATTGTAGAGGTCTCAAGGACTTTCGATTTTGGTGAAGATCGGTTAAGGGGAAGGGGTAGTTTACCTGCAACCTTTTACGTTTTAACAAGAGTAAAGTACTTGAAAATTTATTTAAACTTTTTCAAACAATGGTAATTGTTAAAAATAAAATAATTTTGTTGCCAAGCAATAAAATTAAAATTTTTTCATTTTAATGTACATCATGTATAAGAGAAAATATATCGCGCTTGGCAGGCGATATTAAGATTTAAATATAAATCTTAGAATATGGAAGTCATGTATGGTTCTCCATACCGATATTTCTATGGTAAACGATAATAGCCGCAAATTCAAACAGAATCAAATATTGTTTTGCAAACAGCTCTGAATTGTAGAGTTCTCAAGACCTGTTGGTTTTGGTGAAGATCGGTTAAGGGAATAGGGTAGTTTACCTGCAACATTTTATGTTTTAACAAGGGTAATTTTTTTTATGACGAACGATAACTGCCGTACATTAAAACAGAATCAACTACTCTTCTGCATACCTTTTTCAATTATACAGAACTCAAGGTCTGTTGATTTTGTTGAAGATCGGTTAAGGGAAACGGGTAGTTTACCTGCAGCGTTTTATGTTTTAACAAGGGTATTTTCTATGGCGAATGATAACAGCCACAAATTCAAACAGAAGCAAATGATTATTTGCATACACCCCTTAATTGTAGAGTTCTCAAGACCTATTGTTTTTGGTGAAGATCGGTTAAGGGAAAGGGGTACTTTACCAGCAACATTTTATGTTTTCACAAGGGTATTTTCTATGGGAAACGATAACAGCCGCAAATTCAAATAGAATCAAATAATTTTTTGCATACAGCCCTGATTTGTAGAGTACTCAAGACCTATTGCTTTTGGTGAAGATATGTTAAGGGAAAGGGGTAATTTACCTGCAACATTTTATGTTTTAACAAGGGTAATTTTTTATATGACTAACGATAACTGCCGTAAATTCAAACAGAATCAACTACGTTTTTGCATACATTTTTGAACTAACGAGAACTCAAGGTCTGTTGATTTTGTTGAAGATCGGTTAAGGGAAAGGGGTAGTTTATCAGCAACGTTTTTTGTTTTAAAAAGGGTAATTATTTTTATGACGAACGACAACTATAGTTAACTGCATGGAAGTAGTATCGTCAAGGTCACACCGCTTACTTACAGCGTTGCCACTAAGCAACAGTTTCCCTTTCTTCCGAAAAATGCTACACTAGTTAGTAGGCCTACTTAATGTAAAGAATATAACAAAGTGATTTTTAAATTAAATATTTACTTTGTTGTTATCAATAAGGCTTCCATTAAAATCATTTTTGTGCTTTAAACTGTTGATCATTCTAAAATCAATGACAATAGAAGACTGAAAAAACGATACATTTTGAAGGTTCATAGATGCCTACTGCAGAAATTGTATAGATAAAATTTAATGTTATTTAAAGTAAAAAACCTTTTTAAAATCTTACGAGTATCACACAGTTGTTCTGGTTTTGTAAGATAGTGTAATGTAAGGTTAACTTGCGTTTTACTGTATTTTTTTAAGTAAAATTTTACAGGGAGAAAGTTTCTAATACATACATTAGAATACATTGTCAATAATTCTTAATAATAATTACATCACAATTAATACATTGTTAATAATTAATTAACAATGAATTTCCGTAACTTATACATAACATTCAATGCGATGCGTCAGCTATAGTTTGTTTGAACGAATTTTCATACGCATCCTGAGTCTTAAGCTTGCCCCATTTAATTATTGAAGAGACACCGCACTATTCGTGACTCTGAAAAATATTCTATTTTTATTTCCTGCACTGCTTATTAATAATTAAGTAAAAAAATTAGAACTATACTATAAGACGTTACATGCACAAGTAGCATAAAAATAATCGTATGTATAAACGTGAAACGAGTTGGATGTCTTAAGAAAATGAGGATAATTTTATAAACAACAAATACAAATGCGTCATAAAATAAATTTAAAATTCCTTATTCATATATTAATATATTATAAATCTTCAAATATAGAATTTAAATTTATAATTCTATATTTTATGAACTGTCCTTACAACAAATTTTATAATTAAAATTTTCCTTATTTTATAAACTATAGAATTCCTTATGAGTATTATAAATAATAGTCAGTACTGTAACTGAAATGGGATTGGGTTTTGCCACAACAGCGACAAATTTGTTTACAGAAATTGCTCAGTCCTATTTAACTTTGTGCAACGGAAGAAAGGTAGTAGCGCGGCCAGTAAACATACACATTTTTGAGGGGAGTGTAAAATGACAAAGGCATTCATAAAAGTGTCAGACACCAATATTTACTGAAAAGACATGCCGACAGGGTATACGCAATTTGCATACCAAATGTGTACATATACCTAACAGAACTTCCGAACCATATGGCTTAGGAACGACCGTGCAGAGAACAAAAATATTCATTTACAAAAGGGAAAAGACCGTGAGTATGAAAAAATTAAAGCGACAACAGCAGGCAAGGTCAGCGTTCTCAGACAACTGTCAGTCTGTAGGATAACCACCCATGAAGAAAACAGTAAAACTTTAAATAAGTAAGTTCACTGTACGGAAAACACAAAATAACTAACCCAATGGTACTTCGTAAAGTTAGGGTGTGTATTGCTAAAAGCTTTAGATTCCAACATAAGAAAAACCAGCGCAGTATAAATCGTAGATTCAGAGAACTGCAAATCGTAACAAAAGAAGCCAAAGAAAGAGAAGAAACGCAAAGATAGAAATTCTGTAGATATTTACGCGACAACAAAAAATATGTTGCCGACTCACAAATTTTTATAGCTCAAATACTGGCGCCCAGAATTTAACTGAGTAATGTTACCCACAACTAATTATTCCTGATAAAAAAAATTCATTTACGCGATACGCATAAATAAATTTGAAACGAGCAATATAAGGTGGATGTATGAAATTTGCTTTCGTAACACTGCTAAAACGCTACACACTGTACTAGCCGGCAACAACGCTGGGCGAGGGGCGTGGAGGTAACAGGGAGAAGCAGTGAAAGTGAGTGACCTTGACGGTACTACTTCCATGCAGTTAACTCTAGTGATGTGGGCCGGGTAAATACCCAGTGGGTAGGGTATTTAAAAATGGGTATTTACCCTTGACTCGGGTAAATACCCTAAATCAGGGTATTTATCAATTAATGCATTAATTTTTAAATCTGGTACTTTTACTGCGCTTTTTGAATGATCTCTGTAGTTAGTTAGTTATCTTAGTAAATGATAATAATACAATTTCATGAAATTGTATTATCTGATTTAAGAAAATAGTAAGCCTAATTCAGTCTACCCAAATCAAATTTCAAATCCGAATTTTAGTTTAGTTTAGAGACAATTTTACTTGTTGATTTTAGATAATTCATTTCAATATAAAAAACATAATTACTTTATATACAGCTAATTGTTATAGGCCAGCTACAACATCATTTAATTCAATTCAAATAAATTGTATTTGAATAATATCACAACAGAACCAGAGGCTATATTTGTACTAAGATTGATTTAAGGATAAAGATTGATTTAGTTAAAGAGGGAAATTTTATTTTGCACTGCACTTCAGAGAACTGGCAACACTGTGAGACAGTTCTCCCCTCCACTCATATTTCAGCTTTTCTTTGTTTACAGAGTAATGCTGGTGGAGTGAATATAACATAACCTCTCTTTGTAAAATGTTTGTTCTATCATAAGGTGTGAGTGTGAGTAATACCGGTATTCAGTTTTCGAAAATGGGGAAGAGAAAAGGACCTGCATGGGACTTTTTTAAAGAAAAAGGTTGTGGTGTGATATGTAAGTACTGTTGCAAAGAGTACAAACATGCTAATGTCAACAAAATGAGTAACCATATAAAAAAGTGTTCAAGACTCCTGCAGATTTGAAAAAAGTGTTAAATTCAAACATTTGTGCTACTGCTGTTTTCAAACCTTTTTCAACATCAACTCCACAAAAAATGAGTGTCCTGGAACCCTTGGAAATTGACACATCTTTAGAAACAGAACCAGAACCCGGGCCAAGTACAAGTAGTAATGAGCATAAGAGGCTTGCAAGCAGAAATTCAAACCTATCATCTTCATCCTGTTAACTTACACATTTATGTATATTAATTATACAATTATTAGTACTGAATGTATGATAATTAATATTTGTGTAATTTGAATAATAAATCTTATCACCGGAGTAACACGTGTTTTGCTCATTTACTTGCATTAGGCTTTTGGTCCAGAATTGCGTTAAGCAGACAGTGGCAGAAGTCGTTGGGTATAGAAATAACGTGACACATTAAATAACGATAACGAATTTTGGTTTTATTTTCAGTAAATACTTTGTAAATTAATATAAGCATAACAATGGTTCATGATTCAAAATTCCAAAATGGCGGCTAGACTATTCCGCCCTTGACTTTACTCAAGGTTAATTGTGCACATTTTATGATGCTATATAACTGACTTCTTTTATGTATGTAATTCTCATCATTGAACAGAATTATAGTTTTGATTTCTTTAATACTTTACTCTTAATACTGACTAAACATGATCACAAACCAACGCCTTATTTTAATATTGGGTTGATCAACACCGGTTACACTCTCGCTTGCACTCTCTCACTCTCTCACCTGAATTTAGACAAATTTTATAGAAATTGAGCTCATCTTTATCTACTTTTTGAAATTTAGTAATGCAATGCAGGGCTTTCCTGAATAGAAGTGGCGTAGTTCCTTCCTTAGCGGCTCCATGCGGTGGGCAGGTGTTTGTCCAGTTTGCTGTTGTCCATTTTCACTGACTCTACTTTAAATACATTTTTTGAAAGTTCACTGATGCTATATAACTGTTAAGGTTTACTGTGGGATTATGTAGATCATTTTTTAGCAATAAAATGTTACATTTTTCTGGCAGAAAACTGCCCACTACTGTTAGAGCGTGTATGCTCCCTGATTTCCTTTTGACGACTGAGACCGGGTTAGACGTAATGGTTATGTAAGTGGTCGTGCATCTGACGTCATTGTCTATTGTTCTCTACCCACTGTTTTGGTTAATACGTAATGGTTTTATATCGTCATTGTGTTTTTGATGACGATATACTACAATGGACCAATCGAAAGTCAGTATTGTCAGTTTTTAGCGCCTAACACTGCCATTTTCGCTGTTTCAATTTGCTCGTACGCCGCTGACCTTGGATCGGCTCTCCACCGGTGAATTCACATATGTTGTGGGACTTGGGTCAAAACTAACCTTGTCTGATTTAACTTGATGATTACAATAAAATTTACAATAAAATATATCCCTACATACCATTATTCTGGTACGGTTAATTCTGTACTGTTACAATCCTCATCAGAAGTTTGGGGATTACAGTAATGTGGACAATCAAAAACTTTGTTGCAGTCTTCAACCTCTCAGTCTTCACAACAATCACAACTATTGTCATTTGTGGACCACATGGATACTCAAGAAAATGTAAATACATAGTCTGCTTATTATTCAAATTATCTCAAAGATTATGTGGATTCAAATCCGTTATCTGCCAACCAAAGGTTACGTTAGGTCAAAACCGTCAGGTTCTGTGATAGAAAAAAGTTTAAGTTTGGTTTAAGATAATGCAATTCAACCGAATGTATGTACTGCATTGGTCTATATTTAACTAATCTTTTAAGCTAGGTATACGGTATACAACGTATACTTCGTCGAGTCTTCGTTAATAGGCCTATATTAATGGAAATGAAATTCAACGTCTAGCTTGATTTAATTTTAAACCGAACCGGGCATTTTTAAGTATTATATTTTAACATTTTAGGCCATTAGGGCTAGGTTCTACATTTAGCATGAGCATGTGCTTTATCTTTAAAGAAATTCTATAATGGCTGTACACCAAGGTCACCTAAAAATTACAAATATATTTTTTTTACATTAGTCTCTCTAGGCCTACATGCAGTTAAATAATAACTACAAAAATGTAATTTTTCTTTGATGTATATCTTTTGGATGGAAGTTTAAAGGTGAAGATCGGTTAAGGGAAAGGGGTAGTTTACCAGCAACGGTTTTTTATCAAGGGTAATTTTTTCTATGGTAAACGATAATAGCCGCAAATTCAAACAGAATCAAATAACTTTTTGCATACAGCCCTGAATTGTAGAGTTCTCAAGACCTGTTGGTTTTGGTGAAGATCGGTTAAGGGAATAGGGTAGTTTACCTGCAACATTTTATGTTTTAACAAGGGTAATTATTTTTATTACAAACGATAACTGCCGTACATTAAAACAGAATCAACTACTCTTCTGCATACCTTTCTGAATTATACAGAACTAAAGGTCTGTTGATTTTGTTGAAGATCGGTTAAGGGAAAGGGGTAGTTTACCGGCTAAGTTTTACGTTTTAACAAGGGTATTTTCTATGGCAAACGACAACAGCCGCAAATTCAAACAGAATCAAATGATTATTTGCATACAGTCCTAAATTGTAGAGTTCTCAAGACCTATTGTTTTTGGTGAAGATCGGTTAAGGGAAAGGGGTACTTTACCAGCAACATTTTATGTTTTAACAAGGGTAATTTTCTATGGCAAACGATAACAGCCGCAAATTCAAACAGAATCAAATAATTTTTTGCATACAGCCCTGATTTGTAGAGTACTCAAGGTCTGTTGATTTTGTTGAAGATCGGTTAAGGGAAAGGGGTAGTTTATCGGCGTTTTATGTTTTAAAAGGGTAATTTTTTTATGACGAACGATAACTGCCGAAAATTCAAAGAGAATCAAATAATTTGTTGCACGCTTTCCTGAGTTGTAGAAAGCTCAAGGTCTGTTGATTTTGGTGAAGATCGGTTAAGGGAAAGGGGTAGTTTACCTGCAACATTTTATGTTGTAACAAGAGAAATGTTTCCATGACGAACGATAACTGCCGCAAATTCAAAAAGAATCAAATATTTTTTTTGCATGCATCCCTGAATTGTAGAGGACTGAAGGTCTATTGATTTTGGAGGAGATCGGTTAAGAGAAAGGGTAGTTTACCAGAAACATTTTATGATTTAACAAGAGTAAAGTACTTAATTTTTATAAATAAAGTATATTGATAAGAAGCTCATAATAATCCACTGTAGAAACGTAGATGAAATATCTATAAATGAATAGGTTAGGTTAACGGGGTGGGGGTAATTTTCTATTATTAAAAATTATAGTTGAAAGTGGAGGGAAGAATTTTTTATATGTGTACTACGTTATCGGCAACAAATAAGTAGTTTTTTGTTAAAACTGCTTCCCGGGCTGTTTAGCAGTAGTCCAATCTTTTCTGCAAAACCAGACTTTTCAGCAGTGGCATCAACTGCCATCATCAGTGAAAATCGAGTGCGAAAACGTGAGCTGGTATACGTTAGTGACCACAGTACTGTGGTTAATGCTGAAGCAATAAGTAGAAAAGACGTAGTTTCTATGGAAATATTTCATTTTCAATATGATTTTAAATATAAATCTTAGAACATGGAAGTCATGTATGGTTCCCCATACCGATATTTTACTTCCATGTTCCTTAAGGAAATGGCAAAAAAAATCGTGTTCGAGATTATTGCAGATTCTAATTGTACTACACTCAAAACACGAAAAAAAGTAATTTTTTATTAAATGTGTGTGTGTGTGTGTGTGTGCTCGCGCGCGCGCGTGTGTGTGTGTGTGTCTATAGTTTTTTTCTATGGCAAACGATAACAGCCGCAAATTCTAAACAGAACCAAATAATTTTTTGCATACAGCCCTGATTTGTAGAGTACTCAAGACCTATTGTTTTTGGTGAAGATCGGTTAAGGGAAAGGGGTAGTTTACCTGCAACGGGGTTTTTTTTTAATCAAGGGTAATTTTTATTTATGGCAAACGATATATGGGGAACCCATACCGATATTTTACTTCCATGTTCCTTAAGGAAATGGCAAAAAAAATCGTGTTCGAGATTATTGCAGATTCTAATTGTACTACACTCAAAACACGAAAAAAGTAATTTTTTATTAAATGTGTGTGTGTGTGTGTCTATAGTTTTTTTCTATGGCAAACGATATCAAGGGTAATATTCCTTAAGGAATGGAAGTATGGTGATGGCAAAAAAAATCGTGTTCGAGATTATTGCAGATTCTGATTCTACTACACTCAAAACATGAAAAAAAGTCGTTTTCCGAAAAGTGTCTGTGTGTCTGTCTGTGTGTCTGTGTGTCTGTCTGTCTGTCTGTCTGTCTGTCTGTCTGTCTGTAGATTTTTTTTCTATGGCAAACGATAACTGCCGCAAATTCAAACAGAATCAAATAATTTTTTGCATACAGCCCGGTTTTGCAGAGTTCTCGCGACCTATTGTTTTTGGTGAAGATCGGTTGAGGGAAAGGGGTAGTTTACCTGCAACGGTTTTTTTTTTAGCAAGGGAAATTTTGTTTGTTTGGCAAACGATAACAGCCGCAAATTCAAACAGAATCAAATAATGTTTCGCATACAGCCCTGAATTGTAGAGTTCTCAAGACCTATTGTTTTTGGTGAAGATCGGTTAAGGGAAAGGGGTAGTTTACCTGTAACGTTTTATGTTTTAACAAGGGTATTTCCTATGGCAAACGATAACAGCCGCAAATTCAAACAGAATGAAAAGATTATTTGCATACAGCCCTAAATTGTAGAGTTCTCAATACCTTTTGTTTTTGGTGAAGATCGGTTAAGGGAAAGGGGTAGTTTACCTACAACGTTTTTTTAACAAGGGTATTTTCTATGGCAAACGATAACAGCCGCAAATTGAAACAGAATCAAATAATTTTCTGCATACAGCCCTGATTTGTAGAGTACTCAAGACCTATTGTTTTTGGTGAAGATCGGTTGAGGGGAAGGGGTAGTTTACCAGCAACGTTTTTTATCATGCGTATTTTCTATGGCAAACGACAACTGCCGCAAATTCAAACAGAATCAAATAATTTTTTGCATACAGCCCTGATTTGTAGAGTACTCGCGACCTATTGTTTTTGGTGAAGATCGGTTGAGGGGAAGGGGTAGTTTACCTGCAACGGTTTTTTTTATCAAGGGAATTTTTTTTTTTTTTGGCAAACGATAACAGCCGCAAATTCAAACAGAATCAAATAATGTTTCGCATACAGCCCTGAATTGTAGATTTCTCAAGACCTATTGTTTTTGGTGAAGATCGGTTGAGGGAAAGGGGTAGTTTACCTGCAACGTTTTTTTAACAAGGGTATTTTATATGGCAAACGATAACAGCCGCAAATTCAAACAGAATCAAATAATGTTTTGCATACAGTCCTGATTTGTAGAGTACTCAAGACCTATTGTTTTTGGTGAAGATCGGTTAAGGGGAAGGGGTAGTTTACCTGCAACCTTTTACGTTTTATTTTCTATGGCAAACGATAACAGCCGCAAATTCAAACAGAATCAAATAATGTTTTGCATACAGCCCTGATTTGTAGAGTACTCAAGACCTATTGTTTTTGGTGAAGATCGGTTAAGGGGAAGGGGTAGTTTACCTGCAACGTTTTTTTATCAAGCGTATTTTCTATGGCAAACGATAACAGCCGCAAATTCAAACAGAATCAAATAATTTTTTGCATACGTCCCTGAATTGTAGAGGTCTCAATGACTTTCGATTTTGGTGAAAATCGGTTAAGGGGAAGGGGTAGTTTACCTGCAACCTTTTACGTTTTAACAAGAGTAAAGTACTTGAAAATTTATTTATTTTTCTATGGTAAACGATAACTGCCGCAAATTCAAACAGAATCAAATAACTTTTTGCATACAGCCCTGATTTGTAGAGTACTCACGACCTATTGTTTTTGGTGAAGATCGGTTGAGGGAAAGGGGTAGTTTACCGGCAACGGTTTTTTTTTTATCAAGGGAAATTTTTTTTTTTTGCCAAACGATAACAGCCGCAAATTCAAACAGAATCAAATAATGTTTCGCATACAGCCCTGAATTGTAGAGTTCTCAAGACCTATTGTTTTTGGTGACGATCGGTTAAGGGAATGGGGTAGTTTACCTGTAACGTTTTATGTTTTAACAAGGGTATTTCCTATGGCAAACGATAACAGCCGCAAATTCAAACAGAATCAAAAGATTATTTGCATACAGCCCTAAACTGTAGAGTTCTCAAGACCCATTGTTTTTGGTTAAGATCGGTTAAGGGAAAGGGGTAGTTTACCTGCAACGTTTTTTTAACAAGGTTATTTTCTATGGCAAACGATAACAGCCGCAAATTCAAACATAATCAAATAATTTTCTGCATACAGCCCTGGTTTGTAGAGTACTCAAGACGTACTGTTTTTGGTTAAGATCGGTTAAGGGAAAGGGGTAGTTTACCTACAACGTTTTTTTAACAAGGTTATTTTCTATGGCAAACGATAACAGCCGCAAATTCAAACATAATCAAATAATTTTCTGCATACAGCCCTGGTTTGTAGAGTACTCAAGACCTATTGTTTTTGGTGAAGATCGGTTGAGGGGAAGGGGTAGTTTACCTGCAACGTTTGTTATAAAGCGTATTTTCTATGGCAAACGATAACTGCCGCAAATTCAAACAGAATCAAATAATTTTTTGCATACGTAAGTGAATTGTAGAGGACTCAAGTCCGTTAGATTTTGGTGAAGATCGGTTAATGGGAAGGGGTAGTTTACCTGCAACATTTTACGTTTTAACAAGAGTAAAGTACTTGAAAATTCATTTAAACTTTTTCAAACAATGGTAATTGTTAAAAATAAAATAATTTTGTTGCCAGGCAATAAAATTATAATTTTTTCATTTTAATGTAAATTATGTATATATTACAAAATATATCGTGCTTGGCAGGCAAGCATATTTCAGATTATAAGTCTTTGAATATGGAAGTCATGTATGGTTCTCCATACCGATATTTACTTCCATATTCCTTAAGGAATGGAAGTATGGTGATGGCAAAAAAAATCGTGTTCGAGATTATTGCAGATTCTGATTCTACTACACTCAAAACATAAAAAAAAGTCGTTTTCCGAAAAGTGTCTGTGTGTGTGTCTGTCTGTCTATCTGTCTGTCTGTGTGTCTGTCTGTGTGTCTGTAGATTTTTTCTATGGCAAACGATAACTGCCGCAAATTCAAACAGAATCAAATAATTTTTTGCACACAGCCCTGATTTATAGAGTACTCGCGACCTATTGTTTTTGGTGAAGATCGATTGAGGGAAAGGGGTAGTTTACCAGCAACGTTTTTTTTTTATCAAGGGTAATTTTGTTTGTTTGGCAAACGACAACAGCCGCAAATTCAAACAGAATCAAATAATATTTCGCATACAGCCCTGAATTGTAGAGCTCTCAAGATTTGTTCATTTTGGTAAAGATCGGTTAAGGGAAAGGGGTAGTTTACCAGCAACGTTTTATGTTTTAACAAGGGTATTTTCTATGGCAAACGATAACAGCCGCAAATTCAAACATAATCAAATAATGTTTTGCATACTGCCCTGAATTGTAGAGTTCTCAAGGCCTTTTGGTTTTGGTGAAGATCGGTTAAGGGAAAGGGGTAGTTTACCGGCAACGTTTTATGTTTTAAAAGGGTATTTTGTATGGCAAACGATAACAGCCGCAAATTCAAACAAAATCATATAATATTTTACATACAGCCCTGAATTTTAGAGTTCTCAAGACCTATTGTTTTTGGTGAAGATCGGTTAAGGGAAAGGGGTAGTTTACCAGCAACGGTTTTTTATCAAGGGTAATTTTTACTTCCATATTCCTTAAGGAATGGAAGTATGGTGATGGCAAAAAAAATCGTGTTCGAGATTATTGCAGATTCTGATTCTACTACACTCAAAACATGAAAAAAAGTCGTTTTCCGAAAAGTGTCTGTGTGTCTGTGTGTCTGTCTGTCTGTCTGTCTGTAGATTTTTTTTCTATGGCAAACGATAACTGCCGCAAATTCAAACAGAATCAAATAATTTTTTGCATACAGCCCGGTTTTGCAGAGTTCTCGCGACCTATTGTTTTTGGTGAAGATCGGTTGAGGGAAAGGGGTAGTTTACCTGCAACGGTTTTTTTTTAGCAAGGGAAATTTTGTTTGTTTGGCAAACGATAACAGCCGCAAATTCAAACAGAATCAAATAATGTTTCGCATACAGCCCTGAATTGTAGAGTTCTCAAGACCTATTGTTTTTGGTGAAGATCGGTTAAGGGAAAGGGGTAGTTTACCTGTAACGTTTTATGTTTTAACAAGGGTATTTCCTATGGCAAACGATAACAGCCGCAAATTCAAACAGAATGAAAAGATTATTTGCATACAGCCCTAAATTGTAGAGTTCTCAATACCTTTTGTTTTTGGTGAAGATCGGTTAAGGGAAAGGGGTAGTTTACCTACAACGTTTTTTTAACAAGGGTATTTTCTATGGCAAACGATAACAGCCGCAAATTCAAACAGAATCAAATAATTTTCTGCATACAGCCCTGATTTGTAGAGTACTCAAGACCTATTGTTTTTGGTGAAGATCGGTTGAGGGGAAGGGGTAGTTTACCAGCAACGTTTTTTATCATGCGTATTTTCTATGGCAAACGACAACTGCCGCAAATTCAAACAGAATCAAATAATTTTTTGCATACAGCCCTGATTTGTAGAGTACTCGCGACCTATTGTTTTTGGTAAAGATCGGTTGAGGGGAAGGGGTAGTTTACCTGCAACGGTTTTTTTTATCAAGGGAAATTTTTTTTTTTTTGGCAAACGATAACAGCCGCAAATTCAAACAGAATCAAATAATGTTTCGCATACAGCCCTGAATTGTAGATTTCTCAAGACCTATTGTTTTTGGTGAAGATCGGTTGAGGGAAAGGGGTAGTTTACCTGCAACGTTTTTTTAACAAGGGTATTTTATATGGCAAACGATAACAGCCGCAAATTCAAACAGAATCAAATAATGTTTTGCATACAGTCCTGATTTGTAGAGTACTCAAGACCTATTGTTTTTGGTGAAGATCGGTTAAGGGAAAGGGGTAGTTTACCTGCAACCTTATACGTTTTATTTTCTATGGCAAACGATAACAGCCGCAAATTCAAACAGAATCAAATAATGTTTTGCATACAGCCCTGATTTGTAGAGTACTCAAGACCTATTGTTTTTGGTGAAGATCGGTTAAGGGGAAGGGGTAGTTTACCTGCAACGTTTTTTTATCAAGCGTATTTTCTATGGCAAACGATAACAGCCGCAAATTCAAACAGAATCAAATAATTTTTTGCATACGTCCCTGAATTGTAGAGGTCTCAATGACTTTCGATTTTGGTGAAGATCGGTTAAGGGGAAGGGGTAGTTTACCTGCAACCTTTTACGTTTTAACAAGAGTAAAGTACTTGAAAATTTATTTAAACTTTTTGAAACAATGGTAATTGTTAAAAATAAAATAATTTTGTTGCCAGGCAATAAAATTATAATTTTTTCATTTTAATGTAATATAATATTTTTCATTTAATACAGCAATAAAAAGGCAGGTAAGACACAGCCTGGCTGTTTGGCTGAAAATGATTTTAAATATAAATCTTAGAATATGGAAGTCATGTATGGTTCTCCATACCGATATTTTTCTATGGTAAGCGATAATAGCCGCATATTCAAACAGAATAAAATAATGTTTTGCATACAGCTCTGAATTGTAGAGTTCTCAAGACCTATTGTTTTTTGTGAAGATCGGTTAAGGGAAAGGGGTAGTTTACCTGCAACATTTTATGTTTTAACAAGGGTATTTTCTATGGCAAACGATAACAGCCGCAAATTCAAACAGAATCAACTACGTTTTTGCATACATTTTTGAACTAAAGAGAACTCAAGGTCTGTTGATTTTGTTGAAGATCGGTTAAGGGAAAGGTGTAGTTTACCTACAACGTTTTTTTAACAAGGGTATTTTCTATGGCAAACGATAACAGCCGCAAATTCAAACAGAATCAAATAATTTTCTGCTTACAGCCCTGATTTGTAGAGTACTCAAGACCTATTGTTTTTGGTGAAGATCGGTTGAGGGGAAGGGGTAGTTTACCTGCAACATTTTTTATGAAGCGTATTTTTTTCTATGGCAAACGATAACTGCCGCAAATTCAAACAGAATCAAATAATTTTTTGCATACAGCCCTGATTTGTAGAGTACTCGTGACCTATTGTTTTTGGTGAAGATCGGTTGAGGGCAAGGGGTAGTTTACCTGCAACGGTTTTTTTTTATCAAGGGAATTTTTTCTTTTGTTGGCAAACGATAACAGCCGCAAATTCAAACAGAATCAAAAGATTATTTGCATACAGCCCTAAATTGTAGAGTTCTCAAGACCTGTTGTTTTTGGTGAAGATCGGTTGAGGGAAAGGGGTAGTTTACCTGCAACGTTTTTTTAACAAGGGTATTTTTTATGGCAAACGATAACAGCCGCAAATTCAAACAGAATCAAATAATGTTTTGCATACAGCCCTAATTTGTAGAGTACTCAAGACCTTTTGTTTTTGGTGAAGATCGGTTAAGGGGAAGGTGTAGTTACCTGCAACGTTTTTTTATCAAGCGTATTTTCTATGGCAAACGATAACTGCCGCAAATTCAAACAGAATCAAATAATTTTTTGCATACGTCCCTGAATTGTAGAGGTCTCAAGGACTTTCGATTTTGGTGAAGATCGGTTAAGGGGAAGGGGTAGTTTACCTGCAACCTTTTACGTTTTAACAAGAGTAAAGTACTTGAAAATTTATTTAAACTTTTTCAAACAATGGTAATTGTTAAAAATAAAATAATTTTGTTGCCAAGCAATAAAATTAAAATTTTTTCATTTTAATGTACATCATGTATAAGAGAAAATATATCGCGCTTGGCAGGCGATATTAAGATTTAAATATAAATCTTAGAATATGGAAGTCATGTATGGTTCTCCATACCGATATTTCTATGGTAAACGATAATAGCCGCAAATTCAAACAGAAACAAATATTGTTTTGCAAACAGCTCTGAATTGTAGAGTTCTCAAGACCTGTTGGTTTTGGTGAAGATCGGTTAAGGGAATAGGGTAGTTTACCTGCAACATTTTATGTTTTAACAAGGGTAATTTTTTTTATGACGAACGATAACTGCCGTACATTAAAACAGAATCAACTACTCTTCTGCATGCCTTTTTCAATTATACAGAACTCAAGGTCTGTTGATTTTGTTGAAGATCGGTTAAGGGAAACGGGTAGTTTACCTGCAGCGTTTTATGTTTTAACAAGGGTATTTTCTATGGCGAATGATAACAGCCACAAATTCAAACAGAAGCAAATGATTATTTGCATACACCCCTTAATTGTAGAGTTCTCAAGACCTATTGTTTTTGGTGAAGATCGGTTAAGGGAAAGGGGTACTTTACCAGCAACATTTTATGTTTTCACAAGGGTATTTTCTATGGGAAACGATAACAGCCGCAAATTCAAATAGAATCAAATAATTTTTTGCATACAGCCCTGATTTGTAGAGTACTCAAGACCTATTGTTTTTGGTGAAGATATGTTAAGTGAAAGGGGTAATTTACCTGCAACATTTTATGTTTTAACAAGGGTAATTTTTTATATGACTAACGATAACTGCCGTAAATTCAAACAGAATCAACTACGTTTTTGCATACATTTTTGAACTAACGAGAACTCAAGGTCTGTTGATTTTGTTGAAGATCGGTTAAGGGAAAGGGGTAGTTTATCAGCAACGTTTTATGTTTTAAAAAGGGTAATTATTTTTATGACGAACGACAACTATAGTTAACTGCATGGAAGTAGTATCGTCAAGGTCACACCGCTTACTTACAGCGTTGCCACTAAGCAACAGTTTCCCTTTCTTCCGAAAAATGCTACACTAGTTAGTAGGCCTACTTAATGTAAAGAATATAACAAAGTGATTTTTAAATTAAATATTTACTTTGTTGTTATCAATAAGGCTTCCATTAAAATCATTTTTGTGCTTTAAACTGTTGATCATTCAAAAATCAATGACAATAGAAGACTGAAAAAACGATACATTTTGAAGGTTCATAGATGCCTACTGCAGAAATTGTATAGTTTTAACAAGGGTAATTTTTTTTATGACGAACGATAACAGCCGCAAATTCAAACAGAATCAAATAATTTTTTGCATACAGCCCTGATTTGTAGAGTACTCAAGGTCTGTTGATTTTGTTGAAGATCGGTTAAGGGAAAGGGGTAGTTTATCGGCGTTTTATGTTTTAAAAGGGTAATTTTTTTATGACGAACGATAACTGCCGAAAATTCAAAGAGAATCAAATAATTTGTTGCACGCTTTCCTGAGTTGTAGAAAGCTCAAGGTCTGTTGATTTTGGTGAAGATCGGTTAAGGGAAAGGGGTAGTTTACCTGCAACATTTTATGTTGTAACAAGAGAAATGTTTCCATGACGAACGATAACTGCCGCAAATTCAAAAAGAATCAAATATTTTTTTTGCATGCATCCCTGAATTGTAGAGGACTGAAGGTCTATTGATTTTGGAGGAGATCGGTTAAGAGAAAGGGTAGTTTACCAGAAACATTTTATGATTTAACAAGAGTAAAGTACTTAATTTTTATAAATAAAGTATATTGATAAGAAGCTCATAATAATCCACTGTAGAAACGTAGATGAAATATCTATAAATGAATAGGTTAGGTTAACGGGGTGGGGGTAATTTTCTATTATTAAAAATTATAGTTGAAAGTGGAGGGAAGAATTTTTTATATGTGTACTACGTTATCGGCAACAAATAAGTAGTTTTTTGTTAAAACTGCTTCCCGGGCTGTTTAGCAGTAGTCCAATGTTTTCTGCAAAACCAGACTTTTCAGCAGTGGCATCAACTGCCATCATCAGTGAAAATCGAGTGCGAAAACGTGAGCTGGTATACGTTAGTGACCACAGTACTGTGGTTAATGCTGAAGCAATAAGTAGAAAAGACGTAGTTTCTATGGAAATATTTCATTTTCAATATGATTTTAAATATAAATCTTAGAACATGGAAGTCATGTATGGTTCCCCATACCGATATTTTACTTCCATGTTCCTTAAGGAAATGGCAAAAAAAATCGTGTTCGAGATTATTGCAGATTCTAATTGTACTACACTCAAAACACGAAAAAAAGTAATTTTTTATTAAATGTGTGTGTGTGTGTGTGTCTATAGTTTTTTTCTATGGCAAACGATAACAGCCGCAAATTCTAAACAGAACCAAATAATTTTTTGCATACAGCCCTGATTTGTAGAGTACTCGAGACCTATTGTTTTTGGTGAAGATCGGTTAAGGGAAAGGGGTAGTTTACCTGCAACGGGGTTTTTTTTTAATCAAGGGTAATTTTTATTTATGGCAAACGATAACAGCCGCAAATTTAAACAGAATCAAGTGATTATTTGCATACAGCCCTAAATTGTAGAGATCTCAAGACGTATTGTTTTTGGTGAAGATCCGTTACGGAAAAGGGGTAGTTTTAACAAGGGTATTTTCAATGGCAAACGATAACAGCCGCAAATTCAAACAGAATCAAGTGATTATTTGCATACAGCCCTAAATTGTAGAGATCTCAAAACCTATTGTTTTTGGTGAAGATCGGTTAAGGGAAAGGGGTAGTTTACCTGCAACGGTTTTTTATCAAGGGTAATTTTTTCTATGGTAAGCGATAATAGCCGCATATTCAAACAGAATAAAATAATGTTTTGCATACAGCTCTGAATTGTAGAGTTCTCAAGACCTGTTGGTTTTGGTGAAGATCGGTTAAGGGAATAGGGTAGTTTACTTGCAACATTTTATGTTTTAACAAGGGTAATTTTTTTTGTGACGAACGATAACTGCCGTACATTAAAACAGAATCAACTACTCTCTGCATACCTTTTTCAATTATACAGAACTCAAGGTCTGTTGATTTTGTTGAAGATCGGTTAAGGGAAAGGGGTAGTTTACCTGCAACGTTTTATGTTTTAACCAGGGTATTTTCTATGGCAAACGATAACAGCCGCAAATTCAAACAGAATCAACTACGTTTTTGCATACATTTTGAACTAAAGAGAACTCAAGGTCTGTTGATTTTGTTGAAGATCGTTTAAGGGAAAGGGGTAGTTTACCTGCAACGTTTTATGTTTTAACAAGGGTATTTTTCTATGGCAAATGATAACAGCCGCAAATTCAAACAGAATCAAATAATTTTTTGCATGCAGCCCTGATTTATAGGGCAGTCAAGACCTATTGTTTTTGGTGAAGATCGGTCAAGGGAAAGAGGCAGTTTACCTGCAACGGTTTTTTATCAAGGGTAATTTTTTCTATGGTAAGCGATAATAGCCGCATATTCAAACAGAATAAAATAATGTTTTGCATACAGCTCTGAATTGTAGAGTTCTCAAGACCTGTTGATTTTGTTGAAGATCGGTTAAGGGAAAGGGGTAGTTTACCTGCAACGTTTTATGTTTTAACAAGGGTATTTTTCTATGGCAAACGATAACAGCCGCAAATTCAAACAGAATCAAATAATTTTTTGCATGCAGCCCTGATTTATAAGGCAGTCAAGACCTATTGTTTTTGGTGAAGATCGGTTAAGGGAAAGGGGTAGTTTACCTGCAACGGTTTTTTATCAAGGGTAATTTTTTCTATGGTAAGCGATAATAGCCGCATATTCAAACAGAATAAAATAATGTTTTGCATACAGCTCTGAATTGTAGAGTTCTCAAGACCTATTGTTTTTTGTGAAGATCGGTTAAGGGAAAGGGGTAGTTTACCTGCAACATTTTATGTTTTAACAAGGGTATTTTCTATGGCAAACGATAACAGCCGCAAATTCAAACAGAATCAACTACGTTTTTGCATACATTTTTGAACTAAAGAGAACTCAAGGTCTGTTGATTTTGTTGAAGATCGGTTAAGGGAAAGGGGTAGTTTACCTACAACGTTTTTTTAACAAGGGTATTTTCTATGGCAAACGATAACAGCCGCAAATTCAAACAGAATCAAATAATTTTCTGCATACAGCCCTGATTTGTAGAGTACTCAAGACCTATTGTTTTTGGTGAAGATCGGTTGAGGGGAAGGGGTAGTTTACCTGCAACATTTTTTATGAAGCGTATTTTTTTCTATGGCAAACGATAACTGCCGCAAATTCAAACAGAATCAAATAATTTTTTGCATACAGCCCTGATTTGTAGAGTACTCGTGACCTATTGTTTTTGGTGAAGATCGGTTGAGGGCAAGGGGTAGTTTACCTGCAACAGTTTTTTTTTATCAAGGGAATTTTTACTTCCATATTCCTTAAGGAATGGAAGTATGGTGATGGCAAAAAAAATCGTGTTCGAGATTATTGTAGATTCTGATTCTACTACACTCAAAACATGAAAAAAAGTCGTTTTCCGAAAAGTGTCTGTGTGTCTGTCTGTCTGTCTGTCTGTCTGTCTGTGTGTCTGTAGATTTTTTTTCTATGGCAAACGATAACTGCCGCAAATTCAAACAGAATCAAATAATTTTTTGCATACAGCCCGGTTTTGCAGAGTTCTCGCGACCTATTGTTTTTGGTGAAGATCGGTTGAGGGAAAGGGGTAGTTTACCTGCAACGGTTTTTTTTTAGCAAGGAAAATTTTGTTTGTTTGGCAAACGATAACAGCCGCAAATTCAAACAGAATCAAATAATGTTTCGCATACAGCCCTGAATTGTAGAGTTCTCAAGACCTATTGTTTTTGGTGAAGATCGGTTAAGGGAAAGGGGTAGTTTACCTGTAACGTTTTATGTTTTAACAAGGGTATTTCCTATGGCAAACGATAACAGCCGCAAATTCAAACAGAATGAAAAGATTATTTGCATACAGCCCTAAATTGTAGAGTTCTCAAGACCTTTTGTTTTTGGTGAAGATCGGTTAAGGGAAAGGGGTAGTTTACCTACAACGTTTTTTTAACAAGGGTATTTTCTATGGCAAACGATAACAGCCGCAAATTCAAACAGAATCAAATAATTTTCTGCATACAGCCCTGATTTGTAGAGTACTCAAGACCTATTGTTTTTGGTGAAGATCGGTTGAGGGGAAGGGGTAGTTTACCAGCAACGTTTTTTATCATGCGTATTTTCTATGGCAAACGACAACTGCCGCAAATTCAAACAGAATCAAATAATTTTTTGCATACAGCCCTGATTTGTAGAGTACTCGCGACCTATTGTTTTTGGTGAAGATCGGTTGAGGGGAAGGGGTAGTTTACCTGCAACGGTTTTTTTTATCAAGGGAAATTTTTTTTTTTTGGCAAACGATAACAGCCGCAAATTCAAACAGAATCAAATAATGTTTCGCATACAGCCCTGAATTGTAGATTTCCCAAGACCTATTGTTTTTGGTGAAGATCGGTTGAGGGAAAGGGGTAGTTTACCTGCAACGTTTTTTTAACAAGGGTATTTTCTATGGCAAACGATAACAGCCGCAAATTCAAACAGAATCAAATAATGTTTTGCATACAGCCCTGATTTGTAGAGTACTCAAGACCTATTGTTTTTGGTGAATATCGGTTAAGGGGAAGGGGTAGTTTACCTGCAACGTTTTTTTATCAAGCGTATTTTCTATGGCAAACGATAACAGCCGCAAATTCAAACAGAATGAAATAATTTTTTGCATACGTCCCTGAATTGTAGAGGTCTCAATGACTTTCGATTTTGGTGAAGATCGGTTAAGGGGAAGGGGTAGTTTACCTGCAACCTTTTACGTTTTAACAAGAGTAAAGTACTTGAAAATTTATTTAAACTTTTTGAAACAATGGTAATTGTTAAAAATAAAATAATTTTGTTGCCAGGCAATAAAATTATAATTTTTTCATTTTAATGTAATATAATATTTTTCATTTAATACAGCAATAAAAAGGCAGGTAAGACACAGCCTGGTTGTTTGGCTGAAAATGATTTTAAATATAAATCTTAGAATATGGAAGTCATGTATGGTTCTCCATACCGATATTTTCTTTTGTTGGCAAACGATAACAGCCGCAAATTCAAACAGAATCAAAAGATTATTTGCATACAGCCCTAAATTGTAGAGTTCTCAAGACCTGTTGTTTTTGGTGAAGATCGGTTGAGGGAAAGGGGTAGTTTACCTGCAACGTTTTTTTAACAAGGGTATTTTTTATGGCAAACGATAACAGCCGCAAATTCAAACAGAATCAAATAATGTTTTGCATACAGCCCTGATTTGTAGAGTACTCAAGACCTATTGTTTTTGGTGAATATCGGTTAAGGGGAAGGGGTAGTTTACCTGCAACGTTTTTTTATCAAGCGTATTTTCTATGGCAAACGATAACAGCCGCAAATTCAAACAGAATGAAATAATTTTTTGCATACGTCCCTGAATTGTAGAGGTCTCAATGACTTTCGATTTTGGTGAAGATCGGTTGAGGGGAAGGGGTAGTTTACCTGCAACATTTTTTATGAAGCGTATTTTTTTCTATGGCAAACGATAACTGCCGCAAATTCAAACAGAATCAAATAATTTTTTGCATACAGCCCTGATTTGTAGAGTACTCGTGACCTATTGTTTTTGGTGAAGATCGGTTGAGGGCAAGGGGTAGTTTACCTGCAACGGTTTTTTTTTATCAAGGGAATTTTTTCTTTTGTTGGCAAACGATAACAGCCGCAAATTCAAACAGAATCAAAAGATTATTTGCATACAGCCCTAAATTGTAGAGTTCTCAAGACCTGTTGTTTTTGGTGAAGATCGGTTGAGGGAAAGGGGTAGTTTACCTGCAACGTTTTTTTAACAAGGGTATTTTTTATGGCAAACGATAACAGCCGCAAATTCAAACAGAATCAAATAATGTTTTGCATACAGCCCTAATTTGTAGAGTACTCAAGACCTTTTGTTTTTGGTGAAGATCGGTTAAGGGGAAGGTGTAGTTACCTGCAACGTTTTTTTATCAAGCGTATTTTCTATGGCAAACGATAACTGCCGCAAATTCAAACAGAATCAAATAATTTTTTGCATACGTCCCTGAATTGTAGAGGTCTCAAGGACTTTCGATTTTGGTGAAGATCGGTTAAGGGGAAGGGGTAGTTTACCTGCAACCTTTTACGTTTTAACAAGAGTAAAGTACTTGAAAATTTATTTAAACTTTTTCAAACAATGGTAATTGTTAAAAATAAAATAATTTTGTTGCCAAGCAATAAAATTAAAATTTTTTCATTTTAATGTACATCATGTATAAGAGAAAATATATCGCGCTTGGCAGGCGATATTAAGATTTAAATATAAATCTTAGAATATGGAAGTCATGTATGGTTCTCCATACCGATATTTCTATGGTAAACGATAATAGCCGCAAATTCAAACAGAAACAAATATTGTTTTGCAAACAGCTCTGAATTGTAGAGTTCTCAAGACCTGTTGGTTTTGGTGAAGATCGGTTAAGGGAATAGGGTAGTTTACCTGCAACATTTTATGTTTTAACAAGGGTAATTTTTTTTATGACGAACGATAACTGCCGTACATTAAAACAGAATCAACTACTCTTCTGCATGCCTTTTTCAATTATACAGAACTCAAGGTCTGTTGATTTTGTTGAAGATCGGTTAAGGGAAACGGGTAGTTTACCTGCAGCGTTTTATGTTTTAACAAGGGTATTTTCTATGGCGAATGATAACAGCCACAAATTCAAACAGAAGCAAATGATTATTTGCATACACCCCTTAATTGTAGAGTTCTCAAGACCTATTGTTTTTGGTGAAGATCGGTTAAGGGAAAGGGGTACTTTACCAGCAACATTTTATGTTTTCACAAGGGTATTTTCTATGGGAAACGATAACAGCCGCAAATTCAAATAGAATCAAATAATTTTTTGCATACAGCCCTGATTTGTAGAGTACTCAAGACCTATTGTTTTTGGTGAAGATATGTTAAGGGAAAGGGGTAATTTACCTGCAACATTTTATGTTTTAACAAGGGTAATTTTTTATATGACTAACGATAACTGCCGTAAATTCAAACAGAATCAACTACGTTTTTGCATACATTTTTGAACTAACGAGAACTCAAGGTCTGTTGATTTTGTTGAAGATCGGTTAAGGGAAAGGGGTAGTTTATCAGCAACGTTTTATGTTTTAAAAAGGGTAATTATTTTTATGACGAACGACAACTATAGTTAACTGCATGGAAGTAGTATCGTCAAGGTCACACCGCTTACTTACAGCGTTGCCACTAAGCAACAGTTTCCCTTTCTTCCGAAAAATGCTACACTAGTTAGTAGGCCTACTTAATGTAAAGAATATAACAAAGTGATTTTTAAATTAAATATTTACTTTGTTGTTATCAATAAGGCTTCCATTAAAATCATTTTTGTGCTTTAAACTGTTGATCATTCAAAAATCAATGACAATAGAAGACTGAAAAAACGATACATTTTGAAGGTTCATAGATGCCTACTGCAGAAATTGTATAGTTTTAACAAGGGTAATTTTTTTTATGACGAACGATAACAGCCGCAAATTCAAACAGAATCAAATAATTTTTTGCATACAGCCCTGATTTGTAGAGTACTCAAGGTCTGTTGATTTTGTTGAAGATCGGTTAAGGGAAAGGGGTAGTTTATCGGCGTTTTATGTTTTAAAAGGGTAATTTTTTTATGACGAACGATAACTGCCGAAAATTCAAAGAGAATCAAATAATTTGTTGCACGCTTTCCTGAGTTGTAGAAAGCTCAAGGTCTGTTGATTTTGGTGAAGATCGGTTAGGGAAAGGGGTAGTTTACCTGCAACATTTTATGTTGTAACAAGAGAAATGTTTCCATGACGAACGATAACTGCCGCAAATTCAAAAAGAATCAAATATTTTTTTTGCATGCATCCCTGAATTGTAGAGGACTGAAGGTCTATTGATTTTGGAGGAGATCGGTTAAGAGAAAGGGTAGTTTACCAGAAACATTTTATGATTTAACAAGAGTAAAGTACTTAATTTTTATAAATAAAGTATATTGATAAGAAGCTCATAATAATCCACTGTAGAAACGTAGATGAAATATCTATAAATGAATAGGTTAGGTTAACGGGGTGGGGGTAATTTTCTATTATTAAAAATTATAGTTGAAAGTGGAGGGGAGAATTTTTTATATGTGTACTACGTTATCGGCAACAAATAAGTAGTTTTTTGTTAAAACTGCTTCCCGGGCTGTTTAGCAGTAGTCCAATGTTTTCTGCAAAACCAGACTTTTCAGCAGTGGCATCAACTGCCATCATCAGTGAAAATCGAGTGCGAAAACGTGAGCT